>BJBW01011869.1:23035-33658 GCA_004320125.1 Scolopax mira
CAAACAAGTTCTTCCCCACATCTCAGCTCCATCTCTCCTTTGAGTAGAAACCTCGAGATTATCCAGTCCAACCCCCTGCCAGAGCAGGGCCACCCAGAGCAGGTCCCACAGGAACGTGTCCAGGAAAGGTATGAATGTCTCCAGAGAAGGAGATTCCACCACCTCTCTGGGCAGCCTCTGCCAGGGCTCTGACACCCTCACATTCCTCCTCATGTTTAGATGGAACTTCTTATGTCCAGATTTTGCCCATTACCTTTGTCCTGTCCCTGGGCACCATCCTCCTGACACCCACCCTTGAAGTATTTATAGGCGTTGATCAGATTCCCCCTCAGTCTTCTCCAGATTAAAAAGACGCAAGTCTCTCGGCATTTCCTTGTAAGAGAGATGCTCCAGGCCCCTCATCATATTTGTAGCCTCTGCTGTCCCCCCTCCAGCAGTTCCCTGTCCTTCTAGGACTGGGGAGCCCAGAACTGGTCTGGGTACTCCAGATGGGGCCTCGCCAGGGCAGAGTAGAGGAAGAGGGTGACCTCCCTCCACCTGCTGGTCACATTCTTCCTGATGCACCCCAGGATGCCATCAGCCTTCTTGGCCACAAGGGCACATTGCTGGCTCTTGGTCATCCTCTTGTCCACCAGGAGTCCCAGGTCTTTTTCATCAGAGCTGCTCTCCAGACCTCCCTGTGCATGTGTTAAACACTGATATGAACTTATCACCTGTACCTCTAATATCTATTTTGAGGCAAAAGTCAAAGTGCCATGCGGTGTCTGAAGTGTCATGGCACCCAACCCCATTACCTGAATGCCCCCTCCTCTGATGGAGAGCTGCAGGTCTTAGGTGCCAGGCTGGAGGAAGTATTTATTTTTCTGAACCAACATCTGGCTCTTTAACGAACCCCACAGGTGGCTGTGTTGGTGGTTTCCAGTCTCTGATGTGGTCAGAGCTCTGTGTGGACAGCTTAAAAAGCCCATCGGGTCCATGACTGGCTCATTCAGCCTGGACTATTTTCCTTGGACCTGGGGTACTGTGGGATCTGTGTAACCTCACTAAAGCCTCTCCTGAAGTAGGTGCTTAAAAGCAACTACAGTTCAGACCGGAAAAAGGAATGGTGTGTTTGTGTGCATAAAGTTTAGCACAGGCAAACTACCATCCGACTGCTCTTTCTGAAACAGTTTATCCAAATTATAGTATTTTTGTTCTTAATAAGGAAATATAAACACATTATACACCTAAATGAAAAGAATATTTTAAAGCACCAGAGCCAAGCACCCAAATACAAAAAAATTGCAAGAATTAAAACTGTCTGCGGGGAAATGTTTAGAGTAAAAAAAATCTGGTAAAAGATGTACCTTATTTTTTTCTTATCAGAAATGTTTTTGAATACTTAATCCAACTCTCAGCCAGATTTTTTTAGACTGGCTGTAATTTTCTGTAGAAAACCGAAATTTTGGTTCACGCACACAATATTGCCTCAGATCATTTCCAGTGCTCCCCTCACAATAGCCCATTGTTTGCAAGACATTTGTTCACACTTCCTGCTTTTCTCCCCACTGGAGACTTAAAAACATTTGGATACAAAAAAATCCTAATTTCTTACTGTCTTCCAGCTTTTTACCTAGGCAGTGGGGAAGATAAAGGGCATTGATAAGTACATCAGGAGAGCAGAGATCAAAGAACCAGGTTTTTGCTCCATCTTTGGTTCGATCTGGGCCGCTCAAATTGGTTGAGAAGTTCAGAAAAGCAGCTACTGAGAGATTTTACACCGATAGAGAGCCCCTGTGACGTGTAAGTTATGGAGCTGGTTCAACCCTGTGCCAGATCCTGGCCTCTTAGGAACAGCCTTAACTTGCAGTGGAGATTTGCCTGGAGTGAGCCCTCCCCAACACAGAGAGAGGACTCTTCACCCCTGAGTCTTTAGCTTTGCTCTGAAGGTGGAGACCTCGGAGGCTGGGAAGGGCTCAGTTGGTGCTGAACTGCACTACCTGAAGGTTTGTCACCTCAATTCTAGTGGCAAACCCTTTAACAACTTTCTCTTCTCGTCCTGACACGTTGATGCCTTCAGCAATCAGCTGTGGGTTTCTAAGGGAAACTGATTTACCCAAACACTGTTTTCCTTATTTTTCATCTTAATTTTAGAACAACTGATACCCAGCCATAACACATGCTGAGAAAGCAAATCAGTAACCACTTTCACTGTCAAAAAAAGCCATTCCTTCTCTCATTTTTGATTTTTTCAAAATAGACTAGTAGTCAGCAGGATGACCAATAGGTGTAATGACATTCTTCTAAAGTACCTGGCTTCTTTAGGACATTCTTTTCTTCCCACTGAAGTAGGATATTGAAGTTAACTGCACAAGACATAGGGATGCGTGTAACACGATGGCAGAGGTTCTATAACGAGCAGAAATATGTTGCAATTTAACTAATGAGAATACAGTTGCACAGTGCTTAATTTCACCAGAACATGAAGGGTGGTTTCTTTCCAATGTGGGGTACCACCGTGCAGGGCTCAAGCCCACCCGGGAGGCAGGGCCAGAAACAGGGCTGAAGATGCTACACCTACAGCAGAACTGAGGGAGGGACTGGTGACCCCCCCAGGGCGAGACTGGCCATCATCAGTGGCCTCAGAGTCCTGACAAATACCTTCTTTACAGGTGGTATCTTCTGAATTGGGAGAATAGCATGGAGAATGCTACTGTTCAATGCTTTTTCCATTTAAAAGTCACGTTCTAGACTTCTCTAGGTGCATAGAGTGTGTTTCCTCCCTTGTCTTCAAAGGTCCATTGTCTGATATAATTTTCACTCCCGTTATTGAAGTGCAATAGGACCTTTTTGTTGGGAAGATACCCAATCTCTCGATCTCATTAACTATTGCTATAAACAGTCCAACAAGAGCCAGGAACACAGGAATGTCTCAGCCTTCCCAGAGCACACACTCTACCCGTCACCGCTGCGGAGCAGCACCTTCTTCAGGTGGTTTTTCCAGGACTCAGAGGAGGCATCCCCTTTTTCTTTTGCATCAAATGTGGAGAGACGAGTGTTTTTTTTTTCTGCTGCAAAACCAGCCTGCAATCTGACAACGACACTGTAACCCTCCCACCAGCACAGGGAGCCAACGGGACTTCTTCACATTCCTGTGCTCCACACAGAGATGGGACATACGTGGCAGACGGGCCCTGGGCTGGTACCTGGCCCGGGAGGCCAATTGCCACTTAAAAGATCAGTCCGTAACTTCAGAGGCTGGAAATCTTGGTCGCGAGTGTAGCCCTTCTGACATCCCCTGCAGAGCTGTTCTGTCGTGGTGAGGAGAACAAGCTGGGAGATTTGCTGCTCAAGATTATAGTATTAAAGCTGCAGAAGCCACTGTGGACTGTGGGAAGCTACTCAGTAGGAAATGCAGCCACGGAAATTCTTGCAGTGGGAAAACTGGACTCTCTTTCTCCATCTTCATTTCATACAAGCAAACATCACCGGGGGAAAAAAAAAAAGAAAGAAAAAAAAAAAGAGGGCCTCTGAATATTCCTAAACATTCTTCTTCTCACTCCTGCAATTCAAGGGGCAAATGCATCTGTGCCCCTTCTTATTAAAGAAAGGTTCTTTCCTGTGAGAAAACACAGGAAATCTGACAGCACTTTGAGAAAGGGACTAAACACCTGCCCAGGTGGCAGAGTTCAGCGATCCAGTCTTGATTTGTAAGTGAACAACAGGAGTGAACCTCCCATTAGAAGAAAGAATTAAATCCTGTCCAAGGGCAGCGTTGCTCTAGCTCTGGAGTAGCCGGTTTCTGCAGCCCCAGCGCTTCCCCTGCAATCTGTTTATTCCTCTGGTGTTTTTTGTTTGATGTTAAGACAAAGTTCCTGGGGTAGAAGGTTGGAAAAGAAAATACAGTCTCTTGCTACAAACTGTTAACGGGCTCTTGCTTTGCTTTGCTCACTTTAAGTATTTTGCTTAGTTTGGCCCACTGCGCTGTTTTTTCTGGAAACCTCTCATTTTTCTTTTGGTCTGGCTTCCAAAACCACAGTGCGCTGAAAAAGAATTTTTACTATAGCACGTCTCTGCTTCAAGGAATGCTCGCTTTATCTATTCCTATGTGCTACCTGCACCCCACACTTTCAGGACCATTTTTATACAAATGAGAAATATTTATTCCCACTGTGTTTTTATTTTTTGAAGAGCAAAGGGGAGAGGCTTCAGCTAGTGAGCAGGGGACGATCCAGCTGGCGTCCCTAATGGAAATGATTACCGCAGAAACATTTGCAATCACTTAGGAGCAGGCTCCCGTGATGCTTCGCAGAAAAGGCTGCAAACAATTCAAAATAAATGCAGTGCCATCTGAGCGGGGAGGGCGGAAATGCAGGATAATTCGCAGCAAACAAAGGAGAAGCTTTTCTCACCATTCAGGGTCCATTAGCCACAGGACTTTAAAGATATTTCCGCAACCCTGTAACAAATACACGGAAAATTAACACGTAGGGAGCCCTCTATATATTCTGCAGCTCAGCTACAGCCGTCCACATCTGGTTCTGGTTTAAGTTATCCCTCGCCCTGGCAGGGATTCAAAAGGCAGCAGTGGAAGGGAGCCTGGGCCTGGGACCTGCCGGGGGTAAATGGAAGCAGCTCCACAGAGAGAACTGCAGCTCCATCAGCTCGTAACGTGGGGCTGCGTTTCTAGAGACACGGATTTCTGGCCTTTTCCTCCCTTTCGTTCCCTCTGTGTCCGATCAACTCTTCTGCACGGGAGAAGTGGAGTCCCCACCTTAGCCATAGGCTTCAGTCCTGGAAGTGTGTATGAACTTCTCTGTAATACCAAAAAAACAGAGTTTAAACATCATCATATTCAGAAAGCAGTTCATGTTCCTATCAGATTGCTTTGATTTTTGCATTTAAGGGGATTATTCATATATTTGTAAGTAGAGAAGCTGAGGTCACTGTGATGTGTATGCATGTGTTTGTGCAGACATGTGTGTGTGTTATGTACGTGAGAAGAGCATTTCATATAAAAATAACTCAATAAGTGGCAAATCCCCTAATAAGCAATTGACTGTACCAGCAGGTACCGTACCACAGCAAACTACACTTTCCCAGTTAAATAGGTATGGCATGAACAAACAGGAAAATGGAGACAATAATCTTTTAGGTTGCTTCAGCATTTTATTGCACAGGACTGAAGCACTTCTGCAGCTTTTTTAGCCCTGTCCCTTGGATCCTAGTGGTGCATTGCCTCCATTTCACATAATTTCATTCAGAGTTAAACTATACATTGTTTTATTTTAAAACTTGTATTGGGAGACCCAGGGCTTTCTGCAAGAAGGATTTTGCAAACAGTAAGAATTTATGGAAACACAACTATTCCCTTATAGCTTAAACACATATGGCCTAACTTTTGCGTATTTCCATGTTTTTATATAGCTCAAAATATGCAAAATGTAGCCTTCTACCCAGCTTCCATTAAGTAATTTCTAGTATCAAAAATGTTCTTATATTTATAAAGCCTCTCAGTGCTTCACAAAAATTTTATTGAACTTATTGTCACACGTAGTTAGACAAGGACCTGCTGCTGTTTGCAACTAATCCTTGAGGAACTGAGAGACAGAGAAATGAAATGTGAGATCCACCAAAACTCTTAATATCCAAACCAAGCACTAATATCCTAGGGACCCAGAAGAAAACTTCCCAGATGAATAAGCACATGAGCATCTTTATTTTGCCAAGTTTTCTCCAAAGAAAAGTAATTTTTTTAAATTAAGCAAATAAACTCTAGATCTTAGTTGGTCTCATAACTTAAGATTTTTAATTTGGTCATCCGTAAAGACGTTCTGTAATATATTTTTGTGTTTTCTTAGAATCTTACAGTTGTGTGGAAGCAGATAAATACAAAGCAAACACATAACCATGAGTTATGAACTGGATTTTAAATAGTCACTAGAATAATAGACTGGGGTTTAACTCAGTCCTGCCAGTCAAAAGCATTTACAGAGGGAAAAAAATTTCTTCCTCTCCTTAGAAAAAAAATCTTAAGACAAAATGATTGATCTACAGGTATATGTTATATGTTACATGAACTACCAGCTCCTGCACATTTATGATACAGCTGCTTCAGTATCTGGGCATTTAAAAGTTTTTTAATAAATTATGGCATAGAGAGAAATGATGCATTTTTCAGATTTACTGTTTATGTGTAGTTGCCTTCCATACAGACAGATTAAAATATGGCCTTGCTCGTGGGCAGGTATGACAGAGGATAAAACACAGGCTGGCCCTTCCCAGCACCCCTGCCCCAGGAAAAAGGGCTGGGGACAATCTGCACATCCATCGGCATCAGCAGCGGAAAGGACGAGTCAGCTGCTCAGTCCCAAGGAGACAGCTGTGGGAGGTCAACTCCAGGATGCGATTTCAGTCCCTGGATCCTACGACCACGTGGGAGAGGAGAAAAGAATCACCAGGAGAGCTTTGCTCCAGCTTTTCCCCTGTGACCTGGAGCAGGATCCCCCGCTCCTCCTGTGAATCCTCCCCAGAACCCAGCTCTCCCCAGGCCCTGAAGGGAATTCTCTTCCCCGGGTCAAACACCCTGCAGAGCTGGCTTGTGCCCTCCAGGTGTTGCACACCCAGCACCAGGGCACGTACAGCCCGCTGTGGGCACAGCCAGGGACCCCTTCGTGCCACCTTTAATGGCACAGCCCCCCGATGGGAACCGAGTGGCTACTGCACATTTTTCATCTTCAGACAACGAGGGGGGGGGCAGGAAGGAGACTTTTCTCCTTCTTTTTTTTTATTTTTTCCTTTTCTGAGACCTCATAATTTTAAGCATGGATTCTGAGAGCTGAGTGGCCCGTGGAGCCCAGGAGGAGAAACGTAATGATGCAGGAATCCTGTTGCAGCAAGCGCCGTGCTGCCACATGGCTACGGAGCTGGAACAAACCCCCCCGTGGCTCTCCAGCCCTCTCCCGAGGACACAAGCAGACGTGGCTCAGCAATAAGTCCTCCCAGCCGGGGGCTCCGGCTCCCAGATGGAGGAATTTCAAGGAATCTTTGCCACAGCCCGTCTAGGATTGGTAGGCTTTCTTATTAAAGTATTTCCTCCTCCTCTTTCCTCCCCCATCTTTACACTTCCACGTCCCTTTTCTGCGGGACTGCCTGCCAACGCGCTCCCAGATCTCTCTGATAGGGATCAGAGGAATCTTTCCAAGCCTTATTCCTCTTCAGCATCTGGACCACCAGGTCGGTGGGGCACAGAGAGGTGGTTCTGCCCATGCTCCTCTTCAGAAACCGAACCACTCTCAGGGAGTTATCCAGCCTGTTCGGTGGTAGTTACAGTCTGACTGTATTTACTCCAGACTAAGGAGGAGTGCAGAGGAAACAGCCTTATCTGACCTGCAACGTGATTAAAGTGGAGGCCCATTCAAGCAGTTTTTCCAAGCAATTTCCAACAATCCCTATCTCAGCAACAAACCACCAGCTGTACTGGTGGTACCAGTCTTCATGGAATAAAGCTATGTCCAGCCTTAGCAAAGTTTCTGGAGAACTAAACATTTCTGATATTTTACTATATAAAACTTATGGGGTTGTTTGTTGTTTGTTGTTTTTTTTTTCAAATGCACAAGATGATTGAAGTGGTAAAAAAATGGGATATATGTTTTTTGAAAGAAGAGTTTGTTTTCAAACAAGGTCATTTGGGTTACACCTGACTGACTGCCACACAGAGGTGAGATCTTTCCGAGAACAACAAATTAAAAGGGTTAAAGCCTTGAAACACAATCTCTCTAGGAGAGACCCTACCCCGAGCTGCAGGGACGAAAATGAACTGCCAGCGAGCTTCAGACTGACTGCTGTCAGTAAACACGCACCACAGCACTTCACCATTTCATAATTTAATCCCAATTTTTAAAATGTTTTGTATTTTCCTTTAGTTGCAGGTCCTGGAGTCAGGTGGTTACACGTCCAAGAAGCGCAGCGCACACGATGCGATAGCTCTGAGTAAATTGCTACTGGGGGCCAAAGTGAGAGTTCCACTGGACGTTGTCTTTAAGACATTGTCTTTAAGAGAGGGCTCCAAGATGCCACAGCCAGACAGAAGCTGCAGTTGAACCAGCCCTTCCCAGCTGCCTTTTGTGCCTATCTCAGAGTAACAGATATATTTAGTCTTTAGTGAGTCGTGTGGGTTTTGCCGAGAGGTAAATGGTCATTATGGTGACCAAAGGGTGTGCCCATCCCTGAGCTCTCAGCCCTGGGCTCCACGCTTCTCTGTGGGGAGCTCTGCCAGGGAGATGTGGCACAGCCCTGGGGAGCAGGAGAGGAGAGGGACAACGGGAAAGGATCATTGTCGAAAGAGGGTTCTAACAAGGCAGGTAACTCATTGCTCCTGAGTGCTGTGCTCTGGGCATTCCTGCTTTAGCAGGGGAGTTGGACTAGATGATCTCCAGAGGTCCCTTCCAACTCTGACAACTCCATGATTCCATGATCTCTATGTTATTTTAAGGCCCCTACTCTTCAGGCAAGCCCAAGCACACTGCTGACTGTTTCTGCTCAGACTTCCCCTGAGACGTGCTCCCCTTCTCTTCCGAAGGGCTGTGTGAGAGAGAAGAGCAGCTTAAACCCAGTTATTCGCAGTCAGTGGTGGCCATCTCTCACTTTTTCACAACACCCAGAGGTTCACGGGGGCTCCTCTTCCCCCTCCTCTCTTACTACGCTTCAGAATAAGGAGAAGAGCCAGCGTGAACTTTCTCTGCCTGGATACGGCCAGCGGTTTGGGTGGGAGGAAGGCGGGGGAAAGGGCTGCAGCTCCGTGGGGCTCCGGGAGGGCTGGGGGATGCGGATGCTCTCCTCCCCAACAGCTGCACTGCATCAGGGCAAACCACAGAATAGTTTCGCAGCAGCTCCCTCCAGCACAGTGGAAACAAAAGCCAGACAAGGCTGTTTTGGGTGGGGGTTTTTCTAATGGTGGAAGGCAGGAGGAAGAAAGGAACTGAAAGCAAAAAAAACGCAAACCTTTTGTCAATATACCAGTGTGTATATATACGCTGCTGTAAATGCATAGGTAGCTGGTAGTAGTGCACATCATCAGATGTTACCCATTCGCTGGGATTTAGGTGGTGAGTTTTTAAGGTAGAATTCACGGGGGACTCAATTACAGCATTAATCTACCACATGAACATCAGGAAACATAAAGGAATATCAAAAGATACAGAGAACATTTATTTCCAGACCAGTGGCACTCCAAAGAAATTTCATTTAATTTACTAGTTACCCTAGATTTAAACTGATGTAAATGAGGAAAGCTTTTCTGCTCCCTTTCAGACAACTTATGTCATTTATTATGATTATTTATTCTCCTTGGACTCTCCATGAAAATACAGACCTTGTTGTTGTAGTCAGAAAACAGATACTTAACTTTCAATGAGAGGGTTAAGAAAAATAGCTCCTCCCCAGGACCTGAAAAACTTCACTGAAATCATAAGAATGTCTGAGCCAACATCCCATCTCCCTCCCTGCCCCCATTCTGCAGACTGCACTTTACTTAAATAAACTATTTGGGTTGGAAAACATTCCTTAGGTCTATTCTGACTCATGATTTCTCTGCTGCTTCAGAACCTTTAAAACACCAGGCAACACCAGTCAGAAGTTTTGCTCCACTGAAGCTGCTGGGGGGAAAGAAGGCAGGTCCTGGGTTCCTTGAGCAGAAGGAGCTCAGTCCAAACCAAGTCACCACTTTGGGCAATGGCTGTTTCCCGACACGTGAGGAGGGAACACGGCTCTTTCCTAGATTTCCCAATTACACTCGTAGAGGGACACAGGCTGATGCAGTTCTGGCTTTGAAGAATTCCCACTTTTTCACTCCAGCTTTTTTTTTAAAAAACAGGTTTTGGGACCAATCCATCAAAAAGTAGGCTTCAACCAGTTAAAAAAAAAAAAAAGCCTGACCACCCCATATAAATACCATCAGAGAACTTAGAGTGTAACTGGGAGGGCTGTTCTGGCATTGACATTACAACAAAACCATAGTCTCATTAAGATTAACATGTGACACTTCCATGAAGTATAGATTTAGGTCCCCCCTCTCATAAAGAGCACAATAAAGTTCCCCAGTTGCACAGTCTGAGCAGGAAACAGACACACACACACGAGTGAATTAGTACTTTAGGATACATTTACCTATCAAATGTTTGTGCTCTTGTCTACATGCACACAGTTCATGTAAAATGCAAGCAAATAAAATTTACCTTATCCCTTAAGGGAAAAGAGATAAGGTCATCCCATTTTTCTTGAATTTCTTCATCATGCTCAGAGATATTGCTGGTGGCTCAGCTGGTGCCAGATCTTTGGTCAACCCACCCATACGCAATAGTTCATGTCTGTCTTTGGATCACACCGGATACAAAGAGTTGTGAAGACTGATAGGCAGGGCTCTGGCTTTCTTTTGGCAATTAGAGGAACTACAGTGTATTTTATTCCAAGGAACGGTGTATGCTTCATCTGCCATCAAAGGGCACACAGCACGGTGAAGAAACTATTCTAATACCTCATAATGGTGAAATGCAAAAGTTTATAGAAAAGAAACTGAAGAAACTGAAAGAGGAGAGATGGAGCTGAGATGTGGGGAAGAAGTTCTTTGGTGTGAGGGTGGTGAGA
>BJBW01011869.1:33696-103237 GCA_004320125.1 Scolopax mira
CAAGGCCAGGCTGGAGGGGGCTTGGAGCAACCTGGTGTGGTGGGAGGTGTCCCTGCCCAGGGCAGGGGGGTGACTAGGCGGTCTTTAAGGTCCCTTCCCACCCAAACCACTCTATGATTCCATAATGTTCTGTATGGATTAGATAAGCCAACCCACTTCACGCGTGCTGCTGTCTTGGTAATGGCGATGTGAGCAGGAGTGGACCCTAAGAAGAGCTCAGATGACATATACATAGACACACACATACACACAGATACACTTGGAAAGCAGAAAGGTTCCCTTAAGCCATCTGCTGCCCTTGGCCATCTGCATCTTTTTCCTGTGCTTTGTCCTCTCTCCCTGCACTGAAACACAAGCTGTGTTTACCTTCTGCTCCCCAAGAGGCTTCTCAAGCCTCTGCTCAGCACGAGCGTGTAGTGAAATCCGTGTTAGCTGCCCCTCTGCAAACACACATATTGTTCAAATTAGGGCCTGAAGACGAGGGCTTCCTGTTTGCTCTGGTCCTTTCCCAGCCTCACTTGAGGGGTAAAGTCCCTGAAAATGACAATATACTCCATTTCTGGCAAATTCATTAAGAAATATATATAAGAAATAAAAAAGAATAGCTAGAGCACAGCCACCTTGCAGTGGTTCAAAGGAAAGGCCTCAGGCCTCAGAACCAGAATCAGCCACGAGTTCCCCTCCAAAATTTGTTTCGAGCTGACTGAGACAGAGCTGGTCACCAAGACAGCATCTCATCTTCCTGGTGGTGTTTTAATGGCCAGGCAGCACCTGCAAACACCTTCCTCGTGTGAAAAAGACCAAAAAACTGAATTATAACCATTATTGAATCCAGGCAGCTGGAATTCCATTGGAATTTGGAATAAGGTTGGAAGCCATTTCCCAACATTACCTATAGTTATGCCAACTCAGTAATAAATAAGGCCTGACATGCTGCTTGGTGGGAATATCAAGGATCAATATGAGGTGGAAATAACCAAGGACCGCATACAAGAGCAGTCTGACACAAGTGTACAGGTGACAACGGAAGGACAGGTCTTGAGGTATTAATTACCTGGGGAGATGTAATGCCCAGGTGTAGCTAGAGCTGAGTAATTAGAGGCAGCGCTGAAGGCTCAGACCCACGTTAGAGCTCAGACACGGGGGCTGCTTGTGCCAAAACATGAACATTTGTCAGTTGAAAGTAAACATGTCCAGGGATGGTAACTCAACCCCCTCCCTGGGCAGCACACATCCCTGAGGTTACCCCTCAGGAGCCCCCATTGCCCTGCTCCTCATTTCCCAGCCCCAGTGTGCTCACCAACCCGGACCCATGTATGAAGGTGCCTTCATCTGCCTTCACCGAGACAGATGTCTTTCCACTCACATGCTCCTTCTTGTAGCTGGAAATTATCACTTGATATGGAAACCACCATTTATTATTCTGCTCTTTGAAGCTCGGGACCTGAAGACAGCAGAGGGATTGAGTGTTTCCCCACCGGCTATGAACAGCTCTGGTTGGGGGTTCTTCTGGTGGTTTGGTTTGGGGTTTTTTTTTTCACTCTAAATGTGCAGCAAAGGTTTTCAGTACTTCATTTCAGGGCAAGGTACCAATGACTGGGCAGTGCCCTCTAATATTGCCTGTGTGACTTTGATTGCTGTAATAATTGTACCAAGTAACAACTAGAGCTTTCTTTGACGCCCTCCACAACCTTCTGTGCAAACACATTTTCACACAAACCAAATAAACCCATGGTTGCTAATTTTTAATTGTTCCACTGATCTCTACCTCGTACATTTTCTAGGGCTTATTTGATTCCTGCACTTCTGAGCCCTTGACCTTCTCACTCCTGAGCCTGCTGAGGATGTGAAGGACGGGTCTGTACAGACCCTCTACAGGTGATGTTCATTGCATCCACGTTTCTAATTTTCTCATAAAGGGATTTCTGGAAGTGCCCAGGAGCTGGGGCTCTGCAGCTGCCACCCCACAGTGCTACGCCATCAAGAGGCGATGAAACCTTTTTAGCCTTGATCTCCATTTCAGCAAAATGCTGATTAATGGTGGTATGACCTTGGTGTACTGGAGCTCACTGCCTCATCAGAGCCTTACAGACTTCTTTAGAGTCCGTCTGTCACATTCATTACTCTGTGTGTTCATATAGAGAAAGTATTCTCAGCAGCATGACTTTAATTTGCTTTTACTAGAATTTACTGATGGTCTTGTTGAAAGGACCACCTGCCTTCATTGCATCTTGTCTTCTGTTTGCGTTGAGAATCTTGTTTGCCTTTCGTCGAAATCCTAAGGTTGGCAAATAGAATGGGTGAAAAAAAATAATTAGTTGATAGTTAAAGCTATCAACTTTCAAAAATAAAAAAAATTAAAAAATAAAAAAAGGGTAAGAAATTCTGTGATATGGTTTAAATACTTGTCAGACATACTTGAAAGGTAACCTGAAGGAATACTTATGTGCTGTTTATTCCACATTCTGTAATGACAGTGTTTCTGTCTGTCATCTGTTAGACTCCGATTTCCTGGTTGGACGTATTTTGGGGGACCTCCTTTTCTTAACGATGGGGTGGGGATTTTTCATTCCAATCTGCAGGTTTAATTCCACCTGCAGTTTAATTCCATGCACTTTACTGGTTCCATCGTCACTCCTGAGGGCGAGGGAAGGTCCCCTGCCTGGAGGTGGCTTTGGGCAGGGGGTTCAGCCTGGCCATGTGGCCATGGCTGCCTGTCCCCGACACACATGGGAGGGTAGCACAGGGCTACTGCTTTCAGGGATGCCCGGTGCCCCTGGCACACAGCCTCTGCGGGGTCCCCCCGTTCTGATGGACCATCTTTCCCATGCTTCCTGTCCCGCTGCCTTGGGGAGCAGCCTATAAATCAGGGTTGGAAGTTCCCCCCCCAACGGCCCTCACTCCCGCATCTCCCCAAAGCCGGGCTGCGGGACCTATTTGCCCAGGGCTGAGCCCTCCCGCTCCCCCCGCCGCTCGCCGGCTCGGCGACCAGGGGCTGGGAGGAGGCGAGTGGATCCAGTCCCTCGCCCCTTCCGCCCCGTTCCCAGGCGGGGCTCCCCTTTGCCTCCGCCGTTACCTCTGCCCGGGACTCCCTCCGGCCAGCACCGGGGGCCCGGGGGGGGGGGGGGCCGGTTCCGGGGCGGGGAGGCGGCTTTGGCCGCGGTCGCCCGCTTGGCCCGGCCGGCGGCACCACGTCAGCTCCTCTCGGCCTCCGGGGTTCCGGGCCGGGCGACCCCCGGTGGCTGCAGCCCCCCCCCCCAACCCCAGTGCCGGGATGGAGGGATGGGGGGGGGGCGCTGCCCACTACGGTCCCCGCCAGCCCCTCTCCCCGAGCTCCGCGGGTCGGTCGGCGCCCCCTCACACCCCCGCCCTCCCCCGGGAAGGGCGACAGCCGCCCGCCGGGCAGACGTGGCAAGTGACCCGGCCAGCTTCCCCCGCCGCGGGGTGCGGGGGTGGGTGCGGGAGGGGGAGCCGCCGGGAGCGCTCCCCAACCCTCCTTCCAGCCGCCCCGGGGCTCCCCTTAACGGGCGGGGAGTGATGGGGGGGGGGGGGAAACGACCGCCGGGACACCCCTGCGTCCCCCCTCACACACGCGAAGCCGGGAGAAGAAAACCCACCCCGGGGCCAGCAAGCGGCGGGCTGGGCCAGCGGGGCTGGGGTTGCCCCCCTGCTCGCCGCAGGGGGCAATGCGGGGATGGGGCAAGAGGGGAGGGGGCGAGGGATCGGGGTGGGAGGCTGCCCGCACCCCCGGGGGCTCAGGCTGGGGGGAGAGGGGGGGTGTCGCTCGGGCAGAGGATGCTCCCGGTTCCCCGGCGGGTGCGGGAAGCTCCGCAGGCCCTGGACAGCTCCCGCTTGGAACGGCCTCCCGCCGCCTCCCGCCGCCTCGGGACGCGGGGCAGGGGTGGGATGGGAGGGGTGGGATGGGGGGGGGGTGGGGGCTGGAAACATAAAAATTAAAAAAAGGGGAAAAAAACCCTCCTCAGACGAGGAGTCAGATTTTCCTTCCGAAAGCCTCAAAGTGTCCACGTCCTCAAAGCATGGAACCAATTTAACGTCGCCGCCTCCCTCATCCCTCCCTCCCTCCAACTCCCCCCCCCTCGACCCCGGAGCGCGGGGGCACGTGACGGCCCTGAGAGCCGCGCGAGGCCCCGCCGCCGCCGCGCGCCCATTGGCTGCGCCCCCCCCCGGCCCCGCCGGCCCCCGGGACCCTCCTGCGGTATAAATAGGGCGGCCGGGGGGCTTGATTAATTTAGCGTCCCCGGGCAGGCAGGGGGTCGGGCCAGGTTCGGAGTGAGTGCGCAGACTGCATGCCCGCGCCCCGCAGGTGATCCAGGAGCCGCCGGAGCGGGGGGGGGGGAAGACGCTGCGCCGCAGGGAGTCTGCATGTCCCGCACCTAGACATGCTCAGCTTTGTGGATACGCGGATCGCGCTGCTGCTGGCAGTCACTTCGTTCCTAGCCTCGGGCCAACGTAAGTGCTCGCCGCTCGGTCGCCACGCGGGGCGGAGGCGGGGGGGGGGTACGGCTGCCCGGCTCCCGCTCCCTCCCGGGACCTCGCCGTCCGCCCCGCGCCCGTGGGGCACCCACCGCCCGACACCGCCACCTCACCCCCCTCCCCAATCCTTAATCCGGATAGAGCTTTCTCTTGGTTTCATTCCTTTTTTCACGCAGAAAAGGATGGCAAGAGGCCAGCGAGCCTCCCCCATAAAACCACCCCCGTTAAAAAAAAAAAAAGCAAAAAGATCAGAAGCGCAGGGCGGGCTGGTACCCAAACGCAGAATGCAAAGCCCTGACTCAGCGCAAGACGCTTGAAAGCGAGCGGGGGGATGCGGGGTACCCTCTTTCCCCCCCCCGCCCCCCGGAGCTCCAGGGGCGCTTTCTCCCGCGGGGGAGCCGGGGGTCGCCCCTTCCGTCGGGGGGCGGCTCGGTGCGGCGGTGAAGCACACCCCCCGCCCCGCTCCCGGTCCCGCCGCTGCCCCCTGCGGGCGGAGCGGGGCCGCTGCGGCGCCCCCCACCCAGCCCATCGAGGGGGAAAGGTGTTCGCCGCCCCCCGAGCCCTCCTTCCTGGCGGGGGGGGGTGTCCCCGAAGGAGGAAAGGCCGTAGGAGGCAGGAGGAGGGGGGGGTGGTGTTGCTGGGTTCCAGGGCGAAAAGGGAAGGGGGGTCCCCGAGGGGGCGGCGGGGCTCTCCGCCGGGAAGAGGGTTTAGTGTGTGCCCCTCCCCTTTGCTAAGGGAGAAACGAAGCCCCCCCCCGCCCCAACACCGGGGAAGAAACGCGTTCCACGCACTTGTCTGGGGGAGAAGCGGGACCTCCCTTTGTCTCCCCGCTGGGCACCGTTCCGGGACCCCCCCCACCCCCCTCTTGCGGGACCCGGCGTTTGGGCCGTCTTCGTCCACGGGGGAGGGGGGAGCAGCCGTCTGTTGGATGTACCACCCACACACACCCCCCGGGAAGGGCTGGAGGGGTCGTTCGGGAAGGGGGGGTGGGCTGAGGCCTGTCCCCCCCGGGGGACATCCCCCCCCACACCCCCGGTGGCGTCCTGTCCCGTGTGTGTGTCCCCTCGGTGACAGGCAGCGGTAGCACAGGCTGAGGAGATGGAGAGGTTCCTGTGGGGGTCCCAGCGCCCCCCACCATTCCCCAGTGTCCCTGTCACCAGCGGACAGGGGGATTTGATTGAATTTCATGCGGATTTGGCGCAGGCAGCGGTGTCCTCCTGGGACATTGGCGCTTCAGGGCGTTTGGCCCAAGGGGGTCCGTGCCGGGAATTCTGTCCCGGGCCGGGTGAACCCCCCAGGTCGGCGTTACCCCACACTGCCCCAGGGACGCTCGTGGAGAAGACCCCCCCACACACAAGCTGTTAATTAGTCCTAAGGCCAAATGGGCGGCGTTACAGTCTGGCCTGAGATACCGGGTGGGTTTGCTTGGGTTTTTTCCCAGGGTAAATTTCAATCCCAAGTGGCTTTGTCAGTGCTTGGGGCTGAGAGAGCGGGTTTTTGGAGGTGGGCACCCCCAGGCAGCTCAGGGGGTGCTCCCACGGGATGCGCCAGGGGGATGGGGGTTATTTGCCGTGTGCTGGGGGGCTCCTGTGGGGGGCTCCCACACTGGGACATCTGACAGAAAGCGGAGGGAATCGGGGTCTTTGGGTAGAACCATTCCCCGTAAAAAGCAAGATGGGGCCATTTATGTTAAAATTTAAGATCACTCCTACAACTGAATCCCTCCCCCCCGTCAGCCTGCCGGAGTTAATTCACCTGTTGTGTCCACACCTACAGGAACACAGATATGTGGGGTTTTTCCCCCGAGATACATCACAGCACGGGTAGAGTGCTCCCCTGGAGATACCTGCCTTTGTACCCTCACAGCCACGTTACTTGCTCTAATTTCCTTAGCAAGTCTGTTCCGAATTGGAAATAGATAACCATCTCAGCTGTGAGTGAGTCTTTAAAATAATCACAAGAAAATACATTAATAAGATGGTTTTTTGCATTGACAAAATCAGCAAAATTGCATTTTGATTTAAAAATTATTGAAATGTAAACTTGTAAAATAACTCAATCCACATTCTAATTATATCTCCCTTTTTTTTTCTTTCCCTTCTTTTTCCAGATGTGAGTGAGGTCAGTATAACTGGGTTTTGTGTTTATTTTTTTTTTATTTTAATCTAATACATAACACTCAACTTCAATTAATAGGCTAGAGCTCTTCTCCGTGGCAGTGTCCTGCAGTGAGGTTCATTCCCAGGATGGCAGGGTTTGAGGGGGACCCTGGGGGACTGCCCAGAAAGGTACCCACCCCGAGGGCTCAAGTGGGACGTCCCTTCCCAGAGCCAGCCTTCGGAGGTGTAGAGACCGTGCGGGGACGGTCGGGGGGGCAGTGGTGTTTGGGCTCCATACCTGTCAGTTTGGGGCGGAGGTGACTGCACTCCAACTCCCAGCCGAAATGTCACTGCACGGAAGGATTATGAAAGAACTCAGGTGTGACTTTATTTTTTTTAATGCCTGTCCTTAGGCTCTCACGGGGGTAAAATTGTCAGTCTTCAACAGAGAGCTGTAATGCAGTTACAGGTCTCTCTGCTATCTAATTAACTCCTAGCCTTCAGAGTTAAAACCACAGGGTGTAGCTAAATGTACTGTAGTGAGGAAAGTTATAGTTATGTAAGAAGATAAGTCTAAGTTTGTACATTATTTTAGTTTAAAACGTTGGGGAAAATTGTATCTTTTTTCTTAATTATCACCTTCTCTTTTTTCCAGGCACCTGCAGGGCGGAAGGTAAGCAGTTCTATTTTCCTTGGGTGGGAATGGAGACATCAGATATTGTTAGGCAAATTTTTGTGGTATTTTTGTGGAATGTTGGACGAAAGGAAACCCGACTACATGAATTATTTCCTGTGTTCCCCGAGAACAGCAGTAGCATCGAGAGGAGTAGGAAGCACAAAGGAGGGAAGAGCGGGTGCAACAGCTTAACAGCAGGCTAAATTAAAGTACTGGGCTTAAGGGGGTTTATCCAAGAGCAGAACGGAGCCTACAAAAAGCTAAACTGCATGGAAGTAGCATTTTTGCTCAACCAGAGCTCCTTTGGGAAGATTTACCTGAAGTGACGGATGCAGCGATATCCGTACAGGTCTAAACTGCTTCTCTTTTCATTCTGAAAGTCACTATTGTTAAATTGAGCCAGTTATTAATTAAAGACTAAGAGCACCTTTGCCAGCACTGCTGCGGAGCGTGCAGGGCTACTTCTGACGTGGCATCACCAGGGACTGACCTGTTCCCAGTAGCTTGGGGTGGAAAAAGGACTCTGCTGTCTGTGGGACCTGTGTGTGCAGCCTCCTGCCCCTTTGTCCTTTACAATCCTAATTGTTATCGTGTCTCTGCTCCCCCGTGTCGTCCTGGAAAATCTCCCCAGTAACTCATTGGGTTTTATTTTCTTCCCACAGGGCCCTAGAGGAGACAAAGGGCCACAGGGAGAAAGGGTAAGGGATTGGATTGATGTTTGTTTGTTTGGGATCTTTGAACAGCAGTTGTTGGAAAACTGGTGGGGAAAACAACAAAGTTTAGGCTTTAATGTGAGGTTAAATGAAGGGACTGGAGAAGCTTGCAATTGCATTGAAAAGAAACCAAGTAATTTATGTGCCGGATTCTGCCCCAGCAATACCTCACCCGCCTAATTATGGTCCTTGTGCCGGGGCAGATGTGATTGATTGAGTTGAGGCGCAGCCAAGGGATGGCTTGGAAACCTGTTTTCCACCTGCCCACAGTGGAATTAGTGCATGAAAATGCTGAAAGGACAGTTGACACAAAGATGCAGGCTTTGAACAGTTGGGGATATGGATGAGCTCTCTGCAGGGACAGACAGAGCTGGCTCTGAGGGCTGTTCATTCGTTACCTGTGTCTCCAAGGAGGGCTTGGAAAAGCTCCCTTCTTGGCAGGGAGGCATTTGGCTCCTGCCTTCTGTTAGTCCAGACAGTGAAAAGCTGCTGTAAAAGTAACCATAAATGAGGAAAGTCAAATAATGTAATTGCAATATTCATTCATGTCACTGATAATCTGCTTTTCTGCTTTGCTTCTGTCTCCTTGCTGCTTTTTGTAAAGCTGTGTGCTGAAACTCCCATCCTTGTCCCGGGGGGGTCTGTATCTCCCGAAAAGGAAGGTGTCCTAGTATGAGAGGGAGCTCTTGAAGATTTCTTAGACGATAATACGCTGAGAAACATAATGGGAACTGTTAGGAGGAGTAGGTGTGTGTGGTCACCTGGGTACTTGCTCGAGGCTACCGGTAACTAAATGTATTGAATGGGACGGGATCCATGCTGTGTGCTGAAGGCAGCCCAGCCCTGCTCCTTTAGGAATCCCTGGCTCTCTTATTATGGGTTTCATCTGGCGCTGAGCTGAGCCCGAAAGAGAAGCCAAACGAAATACCAAACCTCAGTTGCCACGACGGCAAAACTTGAGCAGCGTTGTGCTGGGAGGGTGGGAGGGCAGGTGTTGCTGGGCCCAACACGTCTCCTTTCAGGCTAAAAAGCGATGACAGTGGCAGTGACAGTATCAAAAACCTGTAGGAAAGCAATGTCTTATTACCATTTATTGCAATTACAAGCAGGAAATAGTCTGGACTGGTTAAAAACTGGCCTTTGGCTTACTCTGTGTCTGTGTAGGGGTGACCTCTGCCAACCCTCAGCTCTCCCTAACAGCCCAGAGCCACTGCGGGTCCATGGGTCCCAATTCACGTTGCTTAAAATGAAAGCTCCCCATTTGGAGATTACACTTTGGTAGCAGAGATCTGATGTTGCCATAAATTTTCTCAAATGTGAAACTAAATACCCGATAGGAGGTATCTCAAGGCAATGGGACTTATTTCTTGATGTTACTTGTTTATTGCGACATCCTGGATAGCACTGCTGGGGGGGCTGCTGTAGGTGCCTGATGGTTAATAAATTTATCACTTCAGAGATTTCTTTTTCCACTTCTAATGTTCACTTTATAACCTTCTTTTTGACTCCAGGGTCCACCAGGTCCACCAGGCAGAGATGGTGAAGATGGTCTACCAGGTCCTCCAGGCCCCCCTGGTCCTCCAGGTCTTGGCGGAGTAAGGCATCCAAACTTTCTATTACTGGAACTGATAATCTGTGCTTTGTGACTAAAACTAAATGTATATCTGCTGGAAAGAGGAGAGCCTGAACTGTAGAGGAGAGGAACGTTCTCTTGTGATCGGCAAGAAATTGATGGTCCCAACTCCAATGAAACTCTCCTTGGGATGTATATTTTCGGTGGCAAACTTGGATTCTATATTCAACAGGGACTTATGCACAGGAGTAAATCAAGCATTAATGAGCATTAAATTTATACAGCCATAACGTGTATGGATTAAGAATCAACTAAATTAAACTTGTGCTGTTCAGCAGATGGGGAAAAGGACCTGGCACGTTGGGGCTGGGTTCAGGAGAGCCGCTGTAGTGGAGTCAGCTGAAGAAGACTACCCTTCAGTTAAACATCCATATTACAAGTCCTTTAGAATTTTAGAATATTTTCTTCAGGATTTTTCATGTCTGTCTGTAGCTGTAGCGTGGCATACACACTTTCTGCAGAGGTGTCCATCATGCAGTCTCTGCAGACGTTGGCTTTAACTCTTTGCTGGACATCAGCTCACATGGGGAGCAGTGTCACAGTGATGGAGTTCAGTAGATCCTCCTGCATGGAAGAATTTTTTTTTGCCTTCAGTACGAATAGCAATAATTTATTTTCTTATTGGCAAACCCCAAACTGTTTTCATTAATTGCTATTATTTCTATTATGCTAATAAAACAAAATAAGCAAGAGAAGGATTTTCAATTGGTTGTATGGAACTTTTTTTTTTCTATTTTAGTGAAGAGGCAAAATATAATCTAACTACAAAGCTTATGTTGATAAAAGACCAAAATGCAGTGCAGTGTTTCTGGGGCTACATGCTCCTCGGATCCTTTTGAAGCTGAAGGGCCCCCAGTCTGACAGTCCCTCCGGGCTGAAATGTGGATTTTCCTTAAGTGACGCAGTGACAAAATGCACATAACTGCCCCCTCTGGAAATCAGGCAGAACCCTTTGAGGGTTTCAAGAAAGTTTTCAATTTTAAATGAGCACTGAGTTTAGAATCTTAGTTTTCATTCCACACTGTTGCAATGCCTTTGTGTCACTGCTGCCTGGGTATTTGAGGTCATTGTGTGAGAGGACCTTCCTCAGAAAATCAAGTCTTTCTGGAAACAAGTGACTAGAACTGTATTTCTAATAGGGCCATGTTTGCTGAGTTTTGTGTGTGCTGCTTTAATGCGCTGCTTAGCAGGTCACATGACAGTTTGATGTAGAATGATAAATACTTTTTAAAGTAAAATTTTCAGTATTTTAATTTCAAATTTCTTGTCACCCACAGAACTTCGCTGCTCAATATGATCCATCTAAAGCAGCTGACTTTGGCCCAGGACCTATGGTAGGTGTATGATGTAGCACTTGGTAACTTGCACAGATAAGGTTCTTACAGTTGCCCCCCAAGCTCAGAGCACAGCTCTGAAACCAGCCTGTTGGTCACGTCTTGGTTCCGACTGTAGCTCATCCTTCTTGTAGGACAGTGCCAAGTGTTTGGAATATACTCTCAGGACTTGAAATAATGCTCTTGGGGCTGTATATTTGACTGCTGGGTCTTGTGCTTTAGTTCTGTCCATTGACCACACGTTTATGAATCAGTGGGTCTCACAACCTGCTGTCAGGTCACACGTGTCTTCTGATGTAGTGTTACTTCACCCACACAGAGACAGAATGTGTTTTGGGAGCGAGAGGGATTGTGAAGCTGCTCTGGAGAGCAGACCCAGGGCTAGAAAGTGACTCGGTCTCTCAGCTCCAGCTGGTGACCCTTTTTCTCCCATGGTTGTACAACCCTTCTGATGGCCACAGGTTACACAGGTTGGGTAGGAAATTGGCCACCACGTTTGGTTCACAACTGTTGACTGTTGGCTCTGACAGGGCTATTCCAAGGAGGGATCTTTATTGGTTACTCCACCCTGTGTCCAAATGGACATTTCAGGAGTCTGTTGTCTCTCCACATGAATTTCTAACCCTTTCTGATGTCAGAAGGTATTTCCAGTGAGCAGATATAGCAAAATATGGGTTAAATTCCCCCCACGCACGCACCCCCTGATGCCCCAGGCAGTGCATTGATGGGCAAGCAGTGGGATGAGGGCTGCCCAGGATTATCCTGGGTCCTCTTGTTTCCCTTCCTGAAAACAGTGTAATAGTAAATGGACATTTGAAAATATTTTGGCATCCATTTAGATACTAAATACAGAAAAAGAGGAGCATCTTCAATCAAGTTCTGCCCTCACTGTCAGACAATACATCAGAAAATGTAGATGAGGATCTATTTGGGGTGTCACAATTTCTCAGTTTCAGTTTTTGAGTCAGGTGTAGTATCTGGCAGCAGCAGCTGTGGCATCTGCCTACTGGGAGGGATTCTGAAGTTTTATAAAGAAAATATGAGAGATTAGGAAGATAGAAATGGAGGGAAAAACAATTATGGAATATAATTGGTGAAGAGAATCACAGGGCTTATGCAGCATATATGATTCAGACTGTCCAGAAAGGGTTGTTTTTCCTAGAATTACTGCACAATTTTATAGCCACAAGATTTCTTTAGCTTCCATAATTAAATGCCTGTATTCAATATGCATTTATTCATCTTAATAAAAAGCATTCAGCTACATAAGCCATTGAGAAGTTGATTTTAATCTTGTAATGAGAAAATTTAAGAAAATTCACAAGAAGTTTTAAATTAAAACCACAATATTTCTGATGAAACATCTCATAAAACTTCTGTTTGCACAACAGAAGCCTAAATTAAATTTCAGTTCAAAGTTGTTTGCTTGCTTAATAAAGCTTAAGACAACTGCTAAGAAAGTGCAGTAATCTACGGAAACTTCCTTTTTAAAAGTTATTGGTGATTTTGTTAAAAATAGTTTGTAATTTTTTCTCCCTTAGGGTTTGATGGGACCCAGAGGCCCACCTGGAGCATCTGGACCCCCTGTAAGTGCAGTCTCTTCTCTCCTACTGATGAGCATTAACACACCTGTAAAATCACAAAACGGCTTGTTCAAACACTGACAAAATCTCCCTCCTCTTCTAGGGCCCTCCTGGTTTTCAAGGTGTTCCTGGTGAGCCTGGTGAACCCGGTCAAACGGTAAGTACAGGTTCACGTACAGACACTGCTAACATTAGAAATAGGACCCCAAAGGAGGCTTGTGAAGCTGAGGCCCCTTTCTCCTCTCCACGAGCACATCCTTGAATGTTGGAATTGGGCATTTCTGCTTGGTCCTGTTACAGAAGCAGAGCTGGACACTCAGATTGGAGTCATAAAGCACAGAGTCAATTAGGGAGGAAGGACCTTGCTTCAGTTCAGGCTCCAGCTGTGCCCCAACCCAAGTCAGAAACCAGTGAAAAGACTCATGTGAAGAGTGATGCTTTAAGTAATCCTCAATCTCTTTCCAACAGGGTGCCCAGGGTCCTCGTGGTCCCCCTGGTCCTCCAGGAAAGGCTGGTGAAGATGTAAGTGGTTATTAAATGTTTCTCATCTCTTCTGGGGCTGTCATTCAGCTCTAACTTCAGGTTATTGTTAAGCTAAACATTCTGTTTGCCATAATTTCTACATTGTTCTATATAATATTGGATAGAATAAATAAGTCTCTGAAATAATTATTTTATAGCATGAGGGATGCTGTATGTTGGAAATGTACAGAAAAAATGGTAACTTCAAAACCTCCCCAAATATGTAATTTAGCTTCTTGGATACAGGAAGATGGAAAATTGAAAGCTACCAAGCTCCCTGTATTTATTGGCAAAGTTTCTCTTTTTCAGTGCCTTTTTTTTGGGTGGCTTAAGTTGTTATTTTATTAAATGAGTTTTCCTTCATAGTGCATTTTTACTGCCCTTTTTAGGGTCACCCTGGCAAACCTGGAAGACCTGGCGAGAGGGGCATTGCTGGCCCTCAGGTACGTCGGGATCTGCTGCATCCCGTGCAGAGCCGTCCTCATCCGTGCAGCCCGGTGGCCTTTCCGCCTCTCCCCGGGTTCACGGGCTGGTCACCTTCCCTCTTCACATCCATTCCATTTCAGTTCTTGCCTTCAGGGACACCCGAGAGTCACTGGTTTATTCGTGTTCCCCCCTCCCCATCAGAGCCAGTGTAATTAGTGTAATTAGCACCTGGGCCCAGAAGGCTAACGCAGCCACATTAATGCCCGAGAGCTGAGGTTCTGAACTGGAAACTGGGGTTGATTTCCCCCCAGTCTTGGAACAAGCCTCTTCCTGGGAGGGTTATGGAATGGACTCTGCTCCTCACCTCAAAGGTCACGGCCCAAATCTTCTACTTGGGCATTTTCTTTCTCGTTAACTGCAGCGTATGATTCGAGAGACAATCGTTCACATGCTCTGTGTTTTTAGGGTGCTCGTGGTTTCCCTGGAACTCCTGGTCTGCCCGGCTTTAAGGGAATTAGGGTGAGTCTGTACATACTGCTTCCCCGGATAACTAAGACTGACAACAGTTCAGTGTACTGAAAATCCCTGGAAATCCCCTCCAAGTTAAGAATATATATTCTAACTGCATGAACCTCTTTGAAGTTTTTTAGTATCTCGAGATGTAAAAGAGTGATTATTTAAAAAAAAAAAATCACAAGATTATATTAAGAAATAACTTTGTGTGGAAAGAAAGATTTACCTTATGAGATTAAGAGTTTGTGTATAGCCATTACTGGGAAAATATACTTAATGTTATTTTTCTACTTAATGTAGGGACACAATGGTCTGGATGGTCAGAAGGGACAACCCGGTACTCCCGGCACCAAGGTAAGGATGAGATTTGGAAATGCAGGATGCATTTGTAGCTCGTTCTAGCAAAAGACGTATGAAGTCCCCTCCAATTAATGTTCCGCCTTGTCATTAACCCTTTCACAGCTGCAGTGACCTAGCAGCCAGTGGAGCTGTGGAGGACAAGTAGGTTGCCATGAGAAATTACTCCTCAGCCCTCACTGGAGTTACTGCTTTCCCTGGGCGAGAGCTGCAGGATTCAGCTCCCAGTGATTGGTTTTCCAGCAGCACTTCAGCCTGATTTTTGCTCTCTCTGCTTCTCCATGGATTGTACACACTAAAATGAAAAGTTCTTATTTTTTTGCAGAATTCTCCTGTGCCAGACACAGGCTGTAGGGTAAAGCTTTCTGCTAGAGCCCTGGGTAGAGGCAGGGCTCTTCTGAGTTCAGTCTCTTTGATCTGCACAGTCTTTTTCCTTTTTAACCTTCCTCAGATCAGTGCACATTTGAACACTATCCTTAAAAAGATGTTTTCAAGTGTGATCTAGAAACATATTTAGTGAATTCTCCCTCTCTGTCTCCTTCCATTCCACCTCAGCACCTAATTGTGGGGTTCTTAAACACCCCTGCAGTGCTGAGCTGTGGGAAACTTTAAGGCTGCTGACTTCCTCACAGTAGATGTGCATTCAGGAGCTTTTGCCAAAACAATGAAAAACTCAGATACTAATTCTCCCTATTGCTTGTTTCTAGGAGCTGAGCACTACTTGCTCTATGAGCTCCATGAGTTATTGGTTGTCACAGCATTCCCCAGAATCACTGCGAGTTGTTAATCTCCAGAAAAAGTTTGGTGATGAGAGCGAGCAAACAGTCTGTCCAGCCTTTGGAGAATAAAAGCAGATAAAGCAATCAAGGGAAGGAAAGAACAGTTTTTAGGAAGAGTGCTGATCTGACTGGAAAATACAAACATAATAAATGAAGGTCACTCATGATAGAACTGTGCTAAAGGCAGTGATGAGGCAAAAGTCATTCAGCATTTCAGACATGGTGCGTTCAGATACAGTGAGGGCACCATTGCTCTAGGGTGGAGGAAATACTATACATTCTGCTACAGAGGAAATAGCAGAATGAAGCAAGGGGGTAAAGAAAGCTGGGATGGGGCAGCAGCTTGCTCTGACCCTCCTCTACTAAGAGCTTCCCCTTGGCCATGCTCCAGCATCCGCAGGGACAGTCGCCCTCGGAATGCCACGTGCTGTCACTGTGCGTTGGGGTGTCAGTGCTGCAGGGCAGCAGGATCCAGGAGTGCTGGTAACGTGCTGTCTGTCCAAAGCATCCTGTGAGTAACTCGAGACTGCAAACTTTCTTTTTCACAGGGAGAGCCCGGTGCCCCTGGTGAAAATGGTACCCCTGGACAACCTGTAAGTATTTACTCCGTGCTGTGCTAAATGGTAATGTGACAGACAGGGTTCAGCCAGCATTTTGGTCAGTTTTTGTCACACTCCAGCTAGCTGGATGCTCTAATGTAATAGGATGTGAATATTTAGAACAGAACTGTCTGCCTGCAACACATTTCATATAGAGACTTAGCAGGAGAAAAAAAAAATATATCTGTATATCTCTGTTCAGTGAATAGGCATAAACGAGTTAATTCAATTTTTCTTTCAGGGCGCTCGTGGTCTCCCTGGTGAGAGAGGAAGAGTAGGTGCCCCCGGACCAGCTGTAAGTGGCTTCCCATCTGTCTGTCTGTCATCATGACCAGCCACTTACTGTGGCTTCCTCGAGCCCTTGAATCTCTTCTCAAACTCTGTGTATTGTGTTCTCTCCTCGCAGGGCGCTCGGGGAAGCGATGGCAGCGCTGGCCCCACCGGACCTGCTGTAAGTCCCATCTTTGACAGCCTGGTTCCATTAGGGCACTTTGTCCCTCTTCCTGTGTGTAGAGGATTTGGGAATTTAAAATATAAACGAGTCACTGTAATGGAAATTCAGAAAGTTTATATTTTCATAAATGCATTACAGGGCATTTAGCTTTTTTCTTCACTTGAGTAAAACCAGTGAGAATTTCAGATACCCACTTTATAACAGCCACAGTAGGTTATAGAATGAATGACAGAAGCCAATTCTTTACTGCACCAACAGAGCTGACCCATTTTATCCCCTTGGATTCATGAGGCAGTTTTATAATATGTATTTGTATTTCAAATACACAAAAAAACCATAGTAGCTATCAATCCCCAATAGGGATAGGTTGGATATTTCATTAATAACTGAAGAAAAACTATGTCTTTGTATACATTAAAGAATAACAAAAGCTGTGAATCCATCAGCATATCTTCATTTGTGGTCCCTGGGTACGTGTGCTAGGAAGCTTGTCCTGTCACAGTCCCAGCTGTGGCAGCAATAGCTGGGCAGAGCAGGGGCAGTAGAAGGCCCTCTGGAAGCTGACATGCCATCGCCTCTGCCGTAAAAACCCCAGGAAGGAAAGGGCACTGGGGCTGCACGTGAACCGCCTCGAAATGTCTACTCAGGGGAGGAATCAAGACTTTTAATCCTTTTGAACTTTAGAGACAGCCCCTGCCCTCACGAGCCGGGTCCAGTCTCAGTACACTCTTACTGCCTTCAGCGTAAGTTGGGCCAAGCACTGGCTCGTGAAGGGGCAGAGAGATCTCACCAACCCTCTTCCACGGGTGAAGGACAAACACTGTCACCAGAGACCTTGCTGAGCTGGGGAGGGACTCTGGAGCAGGGAGGGGAGTCATAGGACAAAGGGGAAGGGTTTTAAGCTGAAAAAGGGAGATTTAGGTGAGATCTTGTGAGGAAGTTCTTCCCCCTGAGGGTGGTGAGAGCCTGGCCCAGGTTGCCCCGAGAAGCTGTGGCTGCCCCATCCCTGGAGGGGTCCAAGGGCAGGTTGGAGGGGGCTTGGAGCAACCTGGTGTGGTGGGAGGTGTCCCTGCCCAGGGCAGGGGGGTGGCACTGGGGGGGCTTTAAGGTCCTTCCCACCCAAACCAGTCTGTGATTCTATGATCAAGATGGGGCTCTTATGTGTGACCAGTAGGAGTCCAGAAGGAGCACTGGTGTGGAAGCGTGCAGGGCTGCCCCTGTGCAGTAGAGGTGTGGGGAACAGCCCCCTGCCTTGTGCAGGGCAGGATGCAGAGCTCCCCTGCCTTCCCTTGGGGGACTTAGAGCGAGATGGAGCCTTGCAGACAGATGTCTGCCTCTGTTTGCTCTTTCTCAGGTGTTTGGCCTCAAGGCAAGGTTTTACCCGTTGTTCACAGATATTTTTCAGCAGTGACCTGGCTCTTACCTGTCTGTAGGGAGCCAGAGCTGTTGGCCTGGAGCTGCAAAAGGCAGCTGATGTTCTGAGGTTGTAACGGGTGGGAGTGTTTAAGTAAACGTGCATTTTTAAAAATCCGTTTACTTCAGCAAGCAAGATGCTTCTGTCATCGTTGCATACTCTTACACAGCTGCTTTTCTTTTGTTTCCTAGGGCCCCATTGGTGCTGCTGGACCTCCAGGCTTCCCAGGTGCTCCTGGTGCTAAGGTATGAACATCTGCTTCTGCTGCTGCCTTTGACAGTGAAGGTGAAACAGCAACTAGTATCACTAGGCAGTGAGAAACCAGCCCCTCTGAAACAGGAGTGCTGGAGGGTACGGGTTTGCATCCTGAACACAAGTACATAACAGACAAAACTCTTACCTTGATCTACCTTTAGAAGAAAACAGGGTGTTGTTTGCTAGACCTCTTAATATTGACTGCGGGGAAGATGAGGAAAGTTTGAGATCCCATCCTGGCTATTTTTGTCAACGAAACGATGGAGTGCCGTCCGATGCGAGTGTGGTTACCCCGTGTGATTTCAAGAGGCTGAGCCCTCACTTCTTAGAGAATTACGGAAGAGAAGCTGCCCTTCTGTTCGGGGTTTTGTACACTGATGGAGGGCTCTGTTCTTCTCTCCAACAGGGTGAAATTGGACCTGCTGGTAACGTTGGTCCCAGTGGTCCTGCTGGTCCCAGAGGAGAGATTGGACTTCCCGGCTCTAGCGGTCCTGTTGGCCCCCCAGTGAGTAACTCACCAGACTTGGGTGTGGGACACAGGCACCTGAGAGGCTGAATTAACCAGTATCCTTATCTTTAACAGGGCAACCCCGGCACTAACGGTCTCCCAGGGGCTAAAGGTGCAGCTGTAAGTACCACGTACTCACACTTATCTGCTCTGAAAGAATGATTCAGTTAATGCAACAGAAAAGATCCCGGGCTCATAATACCCCTTTTCTCCCCCCTCTCTGGGACAGGGTCTTCCTGGTGTGGCTGGTGCTCCCGGTCTGCCCGGTCCCCGTGGTATTCCTGGTCCTCCTGGTCCCGCCGGTCCTGGTGGAGCGAGAGGACTTGTTGTAAGTGACCCCGTATTTTGCATGGCCCCAGCGGAAAATGGGACACGGTGTGCACAGTTGTAAAAGATGTCTTCTTCTGTATTTCATGCAGACTTTTTTCTTTTCCTTGCTCTGCTATAACTAAACATTGTTGTTCATTTCTGTGTCTCACTGCTTGCTCCAGATGCTGAGACTGAAGAGGTTCATTTTGTTCTCCCTTCGGGGCGTTACTGCCATTTTGGGGAGTTTTTAACATATTTCTTTTCATGCCTGTTAAGCCAAAAATATGGTTAAGTTCACTGACATTCTATCAAAATAGAGGCAGGCATGGCACTGGGTGGTTGAAGAGCATTTTGATTCATGAGAAAGTTGTCCAGGTAGAAGTAAGAAATTTTTGGAATGATGCTTAATTCCCTGATCTCTCTTTGTTTTGGACTCCAGGGTGAACCAGGCCCTGCTGGCGCCAAGGGAGAGAGCGGCAACAAGGGCGAGCCTGTAAGTGTGGCAGCAGGGGAAGGCTGTTTCAGCGAATGGAGCCTGATGGGATCTGCAGCACAGCCCTGCTCTCCTCCTTTTCTCTTGTTTGCCCACAACAGGGTGCTGCTGGGCCCGCTGGCCCTCCTGGTCCCAGTGGCGAGGAAGGCAAGAGAGGCAGCAATGGTGAACCTGGCTCTGCTGGTCCCCCCGGCCCCGCTGGTCTGAGGGTAGGTTTTCTCTTCACCTTCCAGAAATAGATCCCAGAAATATATTCCCTGTTCCAAAAATACAAGCGAAAAGGAAAGAGGAAATAAAGCTAGGCTCACAAAGGCAAATTAAGTAATTATGAGGAATGAAATTTGCATCGGTGCCGCTAAGCAAAGGTCCTTTGCTTCTCTGAGCCCCTGGATTAGTTGCTATTTTTGCTCTGTGTTAATGCTGTTTGCTGCCTCGCCCTGCGCCCACGAGAGGTTGCTTGGAGTCCCCCATTCTGGAATATTTAGTGAATTATCTTTGATTACTCTTAAAGCTTTGCGATGGTATCTGACTGCTTAAATCAGGCCATCACACATAACGTGAGGTGAAAGGTTTCAGTTGGGTGTCTTCACGGTGCCTGGTGTCCTTCTCCCTGGGCGAGGAGACCACTGGGGGAGAGTTGGGATGGGTGGCTTCACACGGGAGCAGGAATGGGAAAGAACAGGAGAAATGGCAGTGTTCCCACCACTGCTTTAGAGATAAGGGTTCAGTGTTGCACCTCAGGTGGGGGCACAGTCAGAGAGAGGCTGGTGGCCCCCGGCAGAGAAGCAAAGGAGGAAGAGCTGGGGGTGGGTTGGGGGGTCCTGTTTGCTGGGCACCAATAGGGTATGATGAGCAGGGAAATGCTCTGAGAGAAGCAGATGAGAATGTAAAGAAATTTAAAGGGAGAGAGAGAGAAATCTCTTTCACGGTGTCCTTTTACAGTGAGGTGTGTTTGCTTAGAGCTGCTCCTGCCCCAAATTCAGCAGACTCTGCTGCTTGGGGGACTGAAATTCAGCCTTACAGCAACAGATTTCTTTCTTTCCCCTTCTTCATTTGTTCTGTGTTCCTTTGCAGGGTGTGCCTGGATCTCGTGGTCTCCCTGGAGCTGATGGCAGAGCTGGTGTCATGGTGAGACTTTTCTCTGGGTCACTATTTCTAAATTGTCTTCTTCTCTATGCAAATGTGTGATGCTTTTTTTCTACTTCTGCCTAATTTTATATATTTATTTTGGTAGGGACCTGCTGGTAACCGTGGTGCTAGTGGTTCTGTTGGTGCTAAGGGTCCTAATGGTGATGCTGGCCGTCCCGGTGAGCCTGGTCTTATGGGTCCAAGAGTAAGTTTGAACTCTGTGGTGTAAGTTTGAACTATGCAAAAAAAGAAAATTATTTACAATTTAGGGACAAAATTTTTCAGAAATCCAACTGCAAAAAAACCTCAGCCTGTTCTAACCACAATTAGGGCATTTCTATCACTTTTGTTGAAAAAAACATCCATGAGGAAGTGATTAAGAAGCATCAAAATGTTTATTGAAATTAGTTTTGTATGTGGTAGCATTTGATTGCTTTGTCTTGGAGCAGTGCCCCTCGTTATGTGCATTGCCTCCTGGGGTCATGTGCAGAATGTGGTTATTAAGAGCACAGCTGAAGTGTGTGTCCTCTGTAAGTAACTAAAAGAAGAGCAGACCACACTAAAGTGATGTGAGATGGCTGATCTCAATTATTTCTATTTTATTTTGCAAGTGATTTCACTGAAAACAGCCGTCCACTTTTAGTGACGTGGCTGCAGCCAAATTCTGTCCATGTCACTGTTTTGTACCCTCTTCATACTGCTTTTTTTTTCATCTACTCCACTTCATGAGGGGAAAGAGTTTTCAATGCACATGTGAACTATTGGGCATGTACAAAGATTTAAGCACTTTACCTGCTAAAGCAGAGCCTAAATGAGTTGAAACAGGTACTTGCCTACACTGATTTGTAACTGCTGTGGGAGCACACACCACCAAACTAAACTCCAGGCTGTTTTAGATGTAGATTCAATAGGACATACAGTCCTGTTTCCACATTGATAACTTGGTGTCTCTGTGTGTGCACAGATGTAGGGGAAAAAAAGAAGTTGGTTAATGGTTGTGTGAGCTGGTTTCCTTCTATAAAACATGAAACCTTTTCTTTCTCAGGGTCTCCCAGGGCAGCCTGGAAGCCCAGGCCCCGCTGGCAAGGAAGGTCCAGTTGTAAGTACCCTGATTTTTCATTCTCCTTTCCCCTTGCATGTGGAACAGACAGAACCTGAGGCTTCAAAAAGCAGAGATCTCAGCTCTCTGAGATCTGAGCTCTAACACAACTCTGCCTGAAACCAGCAAGACATTGTACTACCATATTACTGAGAAGATCAATGAGAAGCTTCCCGTTCATTTCTGTGGGCCTTTGTCCTGGAAGGGGACAGAGAAATACCCAGTTTTACAAAAAGGAGAAAAGCCGAGGGATACATGAGCATGCAATGTATGAACAGTGTTTAGAGGTTACATGGCATTTGCTTCCTGTCAGTACCCGTTTCTCCTAAACCTGAGCTCTAACTACCCAGCCACCTAAGAGTGAGTTCTTTTCCTAGGGATTCCCTGGAGCAGATGGCAGGGTCGGGCCAATCGGTCCGGCTGGCAATCGGGGGGAGCCTGGCAACATCGGATTCCCTGGGCCCAAGGGTCCCACCGTGAGTACAAACCAGAAACTTTCTATTACCATAAGGTATTTCTAGACTAACCTGTGGGTCCCCAACTCTAATGACTCACCTGTGTGCTCCACAACTGCTACTGGGTGGCATCTGCTTACCTTCAGGAGTTCAGTTTTAAATTATTTTCCAGTTGTTTAAAACATTGCTAAAGAAATGAAGAACAATTCAATTAGTTGAGGAATATTTGGACATTGAAATGGTTAGAAAAAATATATCTGTATTATAATTTATATACCCTTCTGTAAACATTCTGTAGAGGTTGTCCAGTAAGTTTCAGTCCCAGAGTATTGTTATTCATGGAGCACAACCCAAAGCTTGCTGACTTTAGAGGAAGAGCTGCCAGTGATTTCACTGTGACTCTTGACACACAACACAGGGGCTACAGGCAACAATCATCATCTCCTGGTTTTGTGGTGTGGCTGTACATAGACACACACACAGAGACATAATAGAGCGTGTTGCATGGGACACCCTGCAGAGTGTCATGAGTTATCATCTCAAAAAATAAAGGAATGGAGTTTTGAAAAGGGAAGGTGTTTATTTTTGAGCTGTTCTTTCTAAGTAGTTCAGCAGGGCAGATGGAGATAACAGATTAACCTGTTAATTCAGGTTAAAGAAATATTACAATAAATCTTCTGTCAAGGAGCATCTCGGTCATTGGTAGCTCAGACTGAACTTAGGGTCAGCTCTTGGTTGACTTTGTATCTTTTTCTTTCAATTTCAGGGTGAACCTGGCAAACCTGGTGAAAGAGGCAATGTTGGTGTTGCTGGCCCCAGGGTACGTGGATATGTTTTCTTTATCAACCTCCAGAGAGAAAAAAGATTTTTAAAACCTCTGTAATAAAGTAGCATTATCTTGTGCAAGCTTGAACAGATGATGAAATAGAAAAGCGCCTGGGAATGCACTCATCTGGCCTCCTGTCAGTGGGGACTATTGCTTAATGGATAAATGAGAACTACCTTTTGCTAATTAATTACGGGGCATTAGCTTCCTATGAAGTGATAAAAACAGCACTCCCTGCAAAAATTTGAGGACAGTGTATGGGTTCTAATTTATCCTGTAAATTTACAGCTTCTTACTGGCAGTTGCAACTTACCAATTCTTCTGTTTAAGAGACAAAATAATTGGTCTGTTGTGGGGAAAAATGCTATCAGCACAGTTCCTATAACCTGTAATTCCAAAGTGAATTTCCTTAAGAATGAATGTGCTGCAATAACTAAAACAATCACCAGAATTTAAAATTTAAGCATCTTTAGTACCCTTTGATAGTGTGGCTCTTACGAGTAAATGTTACGTTTAAAGTATGCAGTCAGGGACCTTTTTATTCATTGCTTTTGGCATAGAATCACTTTAGAGAGATGTTTTTCACAACAAATCAAAATTTTGATAACAGCTTTCTTCTTGAACACGTTTAGGGTGCTCCTGGTCCAGAGGGAAACAACGGTGCTCAGGGTCCTCCCGGAGTCACTGTAAGTTACGGATCCAATGTGTGATTTACTTTTCATTTACATTCATTAATGGGACTTCCCATTTTAAAATCCTCCTTTGCATTTCTCCTTTGAAGTTAATCAATTGTTTGTTCCATCCAGGGCAACCAAGGTGCAAAGGGTGAAACAGGCCCTGCTGGTCCTCCCGGCTTCCAGGTGAGGAGCGGTGTGCTCTGCTCAATCTGGTCTATGCTGTATGAGGCACAAGGTGCTTCTGCCTTAATTTTACTTGTCCTCTTCTTTCTTTACCCTTAGGGTCTGCCAGGTCCCTCGGGTCCTGCTGGTGAAGCTGGTAAACCAGGCGAAAGGGTGAGTACTGCAGGAGCAGGGGCAGGCATCCCAAAAGTGTTATTTTTACACTCGCACATGTGGTAAAGCAAAAGCCTGTTGGGGCCATTTGCCAAAACAAAGCAATCTGCCTTATGTGCAAAGTTGAACAGTCCCCTTTTGTCACAGCCACCCACAAATGAAGAAGATCTGTCAGAATTTGCAGCATTTTTCTTCCCAAAGTTTTGGTATGAAACTGAGCAAAGCCAGTCCTTTGCTTTTCAGGCCTTAAGCACCAATAAACTGTGTCCCCTCCCCCAAAGACAAGCCAGTACATAAAAAATATTCTACTTTGAATTCCTTTTGAAATCTTCAAGGTTCAATCTAACCTGCATTACTCCAGCTGCGTGCATTTGTGATTCGGTTGATGCTGGTGAATTTCCAGTGGGATGCAGCTGGGGTGGCTCCCTGGTAATTCAGGCTCGAGGTTCTGCTCAGTGTGGGATGTAACCTGTAAATTGTGCATCCTGGGGTCATAACCACCTTAATGGTCATGGTTACATCTCTCTGTGTCTCTGCAAAAGAGTCTGCACTGCATGTACCTGAAAAATGAGCTTGGATTTTAATTGCCAACTCTTCTTCAGATAAGAAATTACTATTTCATGTGTGCTGTGAGATATTGCACAGCTTTATGAAAATGGGTTATTTCTGTGTATCCAAAAGACTGGGTTTAGTCTAAAAGTCTTCAATACGCTGCTGCAATTTGAGAAGTATTTCTATTTACTGCTGAACACCAAAGCACAATTTAAGCTAACAAGTTTGTTTTAGAAGTAAGCTTTACCAATCCATCTACTCTCTTCTAGGGTCTTCACGGCGAATTTGGTGTCCCTGGTCCTGCTGGCCCAAGAGTGAGTAACTCATTTGAAACCTTGTACAGACTGTCTAAAGGATGTGTTCCAAAAAACCAGTAGCTATAGACATTTATAGGTTTCTCAGCTCTTCTCAGTTTGAGTACAGTGAATTGCACTGTGAATAAACACCTGCAAAGAGCTTTGTGTGGAAGCCTTCCTGTGGGGCAGCAGCTCCCATTTATGCAGAGCAATGATTAGCTTATAAAATGCTTGTTAATTACACACTTTACAAATCCACTTGTAAAGAGGTTGATATTTAAACTTCTTCTGTTGCTTCCTCTTTTCTTCTGTCTTCCAGACTAAATGTATTCATGGCAAACATTCCTGTTAATTCTACAGTCATGTCAATCAGTTTAAATAGCACTTTTCCTCCCTGTATTTAGTGCCCCGAGGCTGTATAGACAACCGTTCCTCTTTAAACTTTCATTTTGCTAATCCATCCAAGCCAAGTTCCCTTTATCACTGTAGCAGCAGTTACTGGCTCAGCTCTGTCCTGCCTTCAGCCCCTCGTGCCCAGCCAGAGCATATTTCATTCATTATTCCACCTTAGCTTTTACTGATGTGACAAAATCAACATTTCTGAAAAACGCCTCACGGCTTGTGCCACAACACATTTGCCTTTTCCATGTCTTGACTGTCACCTTTCCCTTTCTGTCCCTTCCACCAGGTGAAACTCCCATTTGCAGCACAAATCCTTATTTTTGCTGCCTAAATAAATGGCCTGGTCCTCTGCGTGCTTGAATCTTGTTCCACTTGTGCTGTGACACCCAGCAGGTTATTCACTTCTTCCTGTGTAACACGCCAACCCTTAAGGCTTCCTGTTCCATCTGTGATCTCTGCATGTTTCGTAAATACCTATCTTCCTTTTCTGCCTCTCTGTCATTTACAAAATGAACTTAAAAATAATGAAAAGACATGTTATTCGGGGAACGTGGCTGCAGTGTAAGTTAGCCTTCTGTATCATTCGTGCTCTTTAGCAGTGTGCTGTCTCTCCTCGAGTCAGTTCTCATACAAATTCCCAGATTCTTCAGCATAACTAAACCTCTCCATTATGCCTTATCAGATTATTCACTGAAGTCCAGCTTGGTCATACTGGGGTAACTTGGTATGTCTTTAGTGAAAGTGGTATTTCTATCTTTGATAGATCAGTTGTGTGTTTAAGACCAGTTTCTGTCTGCTCCCACATCCCCAGATGGCCTCTGCTGCAGAATTCATCCTTTTACTTCTTATAATGTCCAGGTCACATTAGCAGGCTTTACCTGCCACCCTTATTCACTAATATTCACCAGGCACATGCTACTGTCAAAATAACTGTTTGCCAATTACTATGGTTTTAATTTCACTAGAATCCCTTGCCTGCCCTCAAATTGGTATCAGAAGTTCCATTTGCCAATAGAATACAGCACTGTTACCAGAACAAGCACACGAGCCAAAATCCATGTCCAAGAAGTACTTGTGCTTTGACAGCTGGTGCCGTGGTGCAAGAGTTTAGTAATTTGTTTTGCTGTATATGTGTCAAAAGCCAATTCCTATCGTCAGTTTAGTTAATCTCTGCACAATTCTAACCTAGTTCTTCATGGCTTGTTCAGATAAAAACACATTGTGGTGTTATTGCTGCCAGTTAGTGCTTTTAAACCTGTAAGTTAGAGAACCATTCAAGGAAGGACTCAGATGAGACTCTCTCCTGCAGGGTGAGCGTGGTCCTCCTGGTGAAAGCGGTGCTGTTGGTCCCACTGGTCCCATTGGAAGCCGTGGTGCATCTGGCCCACCAGGCCCTGATGGCAACAAGGTATGTTCCAGCTTCTCCAGTACCATTGCCCTTCTGCTGAATCCCTGATTCAGGCAATCCAAAACCGTCTTTCCTAAGAGCAAAGCAATGACTAGTAGCAGGTAGTAACCTATAGCCCCTGGGTCCTTTCTTCACGTGGTGAAGCTCCATCCCAGCTAGTCCATGCTAATTTTGAAGGGTTTTGTTTAGCATGATAGATGATGTGAGGGGAACTCCAGTTTGGACTCCATTTGAATAGTTTATTAGCTGGGTGTACTATTATTCTGGTTCAAGGTAGGGTCCAGGATTTTGGCTAAAACTCATGCTGACTTCTATTTATACCCACCTCTATTTATATCCAGGAAGCTCTTTGTGTCTAGTAAGCTATGTTTTCCCCCAAACATCAACACAATAATGAACAGTCATCTACCAAAATAGCATTGACTTGATGGTAACTACATATGGATCTTAGTTCTCAAGATTTTCATGGGTAATCTCTCCACAGAAGCTTAGTTTAGAATGTGGGACACCCTAAAATCTCAGGAGCCCACAGAATCAGAGAGAGTGTTCATGGCTGTCACCTTCGCTAGCTGAAAAAGTAAAATAAGTACAATAGCTTAAGGTGAAATATTACTGCTTTTGCTGTTTGCAAACAAGCAGAACGAAGGGCAAAGTAGGAATGGCAGAATTTTGTTCCAAATGGTATGTGTGGTTTGACCCTGTCTTACCTGATGTGCTGTTACTCCCAGGGTGAGCCTGGCAATGTCGGTCCTGCTGGTCCTCCTGGTCCTGCTGGCTCCGGTGGCATCCCAGGAGAGAGAGGTGTTGCTGGTGTCCCAGGAGGCAAGGGTGAAAAGGTGAGGTTCAATCTGCTTCATTACTGTATGCGTGGGTTTGTGAGCTGCTTGAATATCATAAACTTTGAAAATCTGCAGGTTACCCCAATGCAACTTCTATTTACTGTGAAACTGTTAGGTGGTGACTCACTGGTAGCCAGTAAGTAGAGAATTTGTTGCTCTAACAGACTGGCAGCCTTTTCTAATGTGGTTAGCACTTTGCTTAGCATTGGGAATTAGTTAGTGCTTCACAGGATTGGTTAACAATCTTTACCAAAGAAATGCTAAAGCTGTCTCTGAACATGGGCCTTACAGCAGGATTGGCCCTGCCCATCAGAAAGGACTGAGTCTCCCATCAAACCCTTGACTGCTGTAGGTGCCATGACTATGGTAGAAGTAAATCAGTTACAAAAACGTTATATCAGTTGTTGTCTATAAAATCAGAAAGCATTTTAGCCAATGTAAGCTCCTGTATGAAGTTGGGAAGTCTGGCTACAAGTCCTTTTGCTATCCCTACTTTATCCACATAATTACCTGTGAAATAGATTTTTGTCTTTTGTATTTCTCATTCCACATTCCCTTCTGCTCATTATTAAACTCAAGATTTCTAGAACTGCCTTATTTGTTTTCACTAAAAAAATCCATAGTCCTTTGGCACAAGTGGAGTTGTAAGTAAATGAAGATGAAAATCACTTGCAATTTTTTGTAAAACACTCTAGATTGATGTGCAGATTAATACAGAAGAGTAAGATGTATTTAAAAAAAAAAAGAGAACAGAGTGCTGGCCTGATTTCTTGACACTAGTGGTGGCCTGGATATAACCTTTCATTAGACAAAACACATGGTATATTATGTGAGCACTCATATGACATCATTGTTTTTAACAGTTGTTTTCCTGCTCCAACTAGAAAGTACAACATGAATGCCCAAAAGAATTATGTATGTTTAGTATTTGGCCTAAAGTAAAAGAATTTTTGAGGGGAGTCATTTGGAATATACAGCTTGGGTTTGAATTTTTAATTTCGTTCAAATTTCTTGCCACTGAGGGGAAACTGAATAGGTTTCCCATGAAGGAGGGAGGCTCATAATTCTGAAAAGCGCATCAGTCCCCTTTGCTGGGAAGTTCTTGCTTTAGAAGTAGGCCCATCCTCAGCAATCAGAGTGAAATAATAATCAAAGTCCATTTCCTAAAAAACAAGCACGATCAGCATTGCATATGATATGCGAGTAGCAAACAGTTCAATCTGTTTCATCCAGGCTGTTGTACTCTTTACCAACACAAAGCTTTTGTTTCCCCTCTGGATGGCAGGGTGCCCCAGGGCTGAGAGGCGACGCTGGTGCCACAGGCAGAGATGGGGCCCGGGTAAGTGTCTCTTGGTTCTGCTTGGCTTTACCCTGCTACACCTGGGAGCCTCCGTGACTGAAAAGGATCTCCAGGACTTGCATTGCCTGCCTTATTGCATCCCCTCTTATTTCTGCTCATTTTTGATTGCATTTTGTCCAGGGATGCTTGAGTTCAGGGGGAGAGAGGGGAAGAGAGCAGAGAAATTACATCAGCAGAGTCTTGTATTTCACAGACTATTGTTCAGTGTGACATTATCCTCTTTACCAGCTAATTCTAAAAGCAGCCTGCAAAGCCACACAAAATTATCATTAATTTGAGATTTCGGCTCCCTGTCCCAGCATTCATAGTTTTGAAGGAAAATAACAGAATAGATTTTGTTTTATAAAATCATGTGTCCTTTACTGGGATTTAACATCTTTGCTGGCAACATGGATGTTGGGGGTTGAGTGTACTCTCATCAAGTTTGGGGACAACACCAAGCTGTGTGGTGTGGTTGACATGCTAGAGGGAAGGGATGCTATCCAGAGGGACCCTGACAGACTGGAGAGTTGGGGCCTGTGTGAACCTCATGAGGTTCAACCAAGCCAAGTGCAAGGTCCTGCACCTGGGTCAGGGCAATCCCAGGAACAAACCCAGACTGGGTGGAGAGTGGCTGGAGAGCAGCCCTGAGGGGCTGGATGGGGCTTTGGGCGCAGCCTGGTCTGGTGGGAGGTGTCCCTGCCCAGGGCAGGGTGTTGGAACTAGATGGTCTTTAGGGTCCCTTCCAACCCAAACCGTTCTATGTTTACATTAAAAACAACTGAAAGAAAGCCATATACCTGTTTCCAGGAGGAAAGAGAAAAAAATGTTAAAAGTAGTTACTCCTGCTTACATTTTGTTAGAAACGGTGTCCTGTCTCTTGACCTTTAGGGTCTCCCTGGTGCTATTGGTGCTCCTGGTCCTGCTGGTGGTGCTGGTGATCGGGTAAGTCTAGTCTTTGAATGAAAAAGCATTTGTTTCTTTATACACTTTACCCATGCATGAATATTTAATATGTGGAGTTCCATAAAAACCAATTTTATCTTTTTAGTCTGCACAAGCTCTGCAAGTTGTTCAGGTTTGGAAGGCAAGCGTTACTGGGACTGTAGAACTCTTCAGTGAAGTTTGCTCTAGCACCCCAGAACTTCTCCTGAAAGGGCAGGGAGGGGAGGCCCATCTACCTGGCAGTGGGTTATATGGGGAGAGGGTTCTGATTTAGGCTTTGTATGCATTCTTCCCTGTTGAGAGTAATCTCCACAACCCTTCTTGGGTTTTGATATGATGATGAAGACATAGGCTCAGAATGAGTCTTGATCCTGTCCAAGTATGGTTAGAAATTACTAATACAGGGCAGGTCAAACCAGAAGCATTTTCAGTAGTGCCCTCTCCACAGGGAGACTCGCTCCACATGTCTGTACCACGAGATCAACCCTGTTCTGACTGCAGTGAGGCCTTCTCCCACAGCATCATAATATTTTCTGCCATCTATTTTAGGGTGAAGGAGGTCCTGCTGGTCCCGCTGGTCCTGCTGGTGCCCGTGGTATCCCTGTAAGTAGCAATTTCTAGAACTAATGCTGTGTTAAAAGAGAAAAATGCCCTTTCAAAGCCAGTTCCAACCAGTCCTCTCTTCTTTGTCCCCTCATTAGGGTGAACGTGGTGAGCCTGGTCCTGTAGGTCCCAGTGGATTTGCTGGACCTCCTGTGAGTATTGTTTTTGCTTTCCTCTTACCCATGCCAGGCTATTCCTCTATTTCCTTTGCAAGCTTTTCCAATTCCTTGTTCTGTGTGGTTTTCTGCCCGTAGGGTGCAGCTGGTCAGCCTGGTGCTAAAGGCGAGCGTGGCCCAAAAGGACCTAAGGGTGAAAGTGGACCAACGGGTGCTATTGGCCCAATGGGTGCCTCTGGACCACCAGTAAGTGAACCATGTCTCTGTAAAACGCGTGGTTCTTAACCGTGCTGTGTATCAATACACTGGCCTGCAGACCTTGAATTTTGAAAAAGTAGTTAAAAAAAAGAAACAAAACTTCAAACTGGGCTCTGAGGAAAGTCACCAGACTGATTTTTGCACATTATGTAAACTTTGTCAATTTATGTGGGCTCCAACTGTGAGTCTGGAAATGAAATGAAGAGTTAAAAATAATAATTTTCAACTTGCCCTGAAGATCAGCACAACCAGTCTATCTTGGACCATCCAGGGGGTGACTGAGCTGAGGATGATGGTGTCTTCCTCTCGGAGACAGGATGTGCTGCCACAAGTCTGACTTTCAGACCTAGTCATCTGGAGGCATTTGAGCACCTGTTTGCATGCAGGCTTTTCATGTGCTAACACCTTTATAGCCCCAAGGCACATGCTGCTTCACCTGTGTGCAGCCTGGTGTTGGGGAACTGCCTGAAATGATGCAGGCAGTCAGGCCATGGAGTCTTCAGACCCTTAACTTGAGTGAGCCCAAGCCCTTGCGACAGCGAATATTGAGAGTTTTTGCGTGATTCCTGTCTCTTCTTCAATCCTTCATGCGTAGGGTCCCGTTGGTGCTGCTGGTCCTGCTGGCCCTCGTGGTGACGCTGGTCCTCCTGTAAGTATCCTGGCTTCTGTCACTGGCATTGTTGCTCTTTCATGCAGTCATTGTTTCCTTTAACCCAAATCTTCCTTTCACTTTTATTTTTAGGGTATGACTGGTTTCCCTGGTGCTGCTGGAAGAGTTGGTCCTCCTGGCCCTGCTGTAAGTGACTAATGGGGAAGCCCTTATGGGAGATAGGTCAGGAGTTGCATCGGCTAGGGAAAATCCTCATTTGTATTACATGGACACCAGTTCTAACCACGCTGCTGTTGTCAGGTCCTTACAGGCCTGGATGAGATGAGAAGTCGCTTTGCTGTTTAAAGTCCCAGAGCAGGAGTTAGGCATTTAATTTGGGGTGGGGTTTTTTTACACTCCATCAAGCATCCCTCTGCATCCTGAGGTGTCCAACTATCTGTGGTCCTTTTGCTTTTGGTCACTAACTGCGTAGCCATAGATTTTGAATGGAATGAGAAGGTCATGTCCTGTTTGAAATAGAATGTGATCCTGTGTCCATGCTTCCTAAAGTACCTGCAGTTCCAGCCCCCAGCTCCAGCAGGGGAACCTCTCGTTTTGTTGAAGATTGAGAATCCCTGCTTCTTTATTTTTCAGCCAAAAATTCTCATTTCAGTTTGACATTTGTAGTTGTCAATCTTTACCAAAAGGTACTTCTTTTCTTAGATACCCTACATTTAAATATATTGAAAATCCCAGCATCCAAAGCAAACAATCCTCCTGGAAGGGTTTTTTTTTTGCATAGATTTTATACCTCCAATTAATGTCCCCAAAGCCAAATGAGCATTTTCCTGCCAAATTTTGCCACTTTCACTTGCTCTGAGTAAAAATAAAAGTATCTCTCAGTTCAGTATTTCTACAGATACCGGTTACCCACTGCTAGCAAAAGCAATGGAAGTTTCTGCTTCAGAGCAGCTGATAACCTGTTTATTGCAACACACGTGGACATAAAATGAACGTTATCTCTGTCCTCCCCAGTTAATGGGTCTAATGATACTGTATTCATACTCAACCCTAGGGCATCACTGGTCCCCCCGGTCCTCCTGGCCCAGCTGGCAAAGACGGTGCTCGAGGTCTGCGTGGTGATGTTGGTCCCGTTGGCCGTACTGGTGAACAGGGTATTGCTGGCCCACCTGGTTTTGCTGGGGAGAAAGGTCCATCTGGAGAGGCTGGTTCTCCTGTAAGTAACAGAGTATCACATCTCATTAAAAATGCTTCTCTTCAAGTAATTGTTATGGTACCAAAATACTTCTATCAAGTAGAAGTTCCCCTGGGACTCAGGAAATTGTTTGAAGATGTGTTTCACATAGATCGGGTTTTTCTCTCCTAAAGTCATTAAGGTTAAAGTCATCTGACCACGGGGTGGTTCAGAATCATGCAAATAAATAAATAAATTTTGAGTGTCTTTAAGCTTGCACATCCAGAATCATTGTCATTTTGAAAGTTAGACACATTTCCATCTTAGGGAACTATGTACCTCTGTCAGTTACCAGTCTGTTGCTCAAAAATTTATGTAAATTTCTTTTGTGATCTGCAGAAGTTGCAGCTAAGAACTTCAGTGTCACTGTCAGATATGCATGTTAAAATTTTGGGAGTGACAATTGAAAAGTTGCCCTTTAGTGTTCAGTATAAAGCAATACACTTTCTAATTTTTACGTTCTAATTTAATTTTAGTTACGAAAAACTTAACTGGTAGGCCTGACTGTAAGTTGGGATAGTAATTTAGGGTAGTCTCTCAGGATAATTACTTACCCCGAGTTCAGCACCACATACGCTCAAATTTCAAGGAAATTGAGAAGTCAATAGAGACCTCTGAGGTTGTTTGGAGATGCCAGATCTCCTGAGGCAGTCTCAGGATCAGTCTGAGGTGATCTGTCTCTTTGCTATGGGCTTCCCTCATGTAGTCACCTCCTCTGGACTGAATACCCAAGGTTTCTTGCATTACCCACTGTTATTGGATAGGAAAAGTGTAGTGTTGTTCAGAAACAGCATTTTCACCGCAAAGCAGTCATGAGGGGAGTGTAACCAGCATTATGTTCTTACAGACCTTTAGCTTTGGAGCTCAGTCTCATGACTTGATTACAGTTATGTCCATGCAGGAACAAGCCTTGACACCGCATTGAGATCTCTGTTAATATAAATAATGTTCTCTTTATGTCCTAGGGTCTTCCTGGTACCCCAGGTCCTCAGGGTATTCTTGGTGCTCCTGGCATCCTTGGTCTGCCTGGCTCTCGGGGAGAACGTGGTCTTCCAGGCGTCTCTGGAGCAACGGTGAGTATATGACCAGTCAAATCCTGTAAACAGACAGGTGTAAAGAAAAATTCAGGTCCCCTCTTAAGGGAAGCTGGGAAAAAGGAGGTGTAGATCCTGCTGTTTCCATTGCTGCTGCAAACAGAGGACTTAGAGCAGGGGAAGAAATGTGTCTGCACGACACTTGTGTCTGCAGGGGAGCATATTTTTGAATGGCATCAGAGATTTCTGATAGAACAGGTAGAAAATTTAAGATGAAAAGAGTATTTGGTATAGCTGGACATGTTTCTTGTGTCCTGGATCTGTTTCACTTCCAGAATCAACTGCAGAGAAATGTTTCTCTTAGATACAGGTCAGCAGTTCTGTAAGACCAGTTTGTGTTGTGTTATAACGTCACATCTTGTTACCACTGTTCCTCTATTAGGGTGAACCTGGTCCCCTGGGTGTTTCTGGTCCTCCTGGTGCCCGTGGTCCTTCTGGTCCTGTGGGTTCTCCTGGTCCAAATGGTGCTCCTGGTGAAGCTGGTCGTGATGTAAGTGATGTCTTATTTGCTTTTCAGCATTGCTTTTCCTTTATTCTGAGACAAAGACATACCCAGAAAAGATGGATGCAAGTGGAGGTTGTTCTTACAGCAAACTTGAACCTTCTGCTGTCTTCAGGGCAGGACTCTAATAGACATGAATTCCCACCCCCAACTAGGTGACAAATCCTTCAGGACAAAAGTTGTCTGAAATACATCCTGGAGTCAATTTCCGAATCTGGAGTGGAACAAATTGCTCCCTCTAATGCCCAGCCTTGAGTGATGGCTTGGAGGACAGGGCCCTGTTCCCAGTTCCTCACAGAGCAGCAAAAAACTTATCCATCCAGTTTAATGGTCCAAGTTAGTAGTTCACCGTGAAGAAAGGGATCCAGTGGCTATCCATGGCTTACACTGTGAGAACAGTTAAAGTATTGACATGTTACCTTGTCTCCTGTCAGCAAAACTAGATAAAGCTTTCTCTGGGCTGTGTCAGGGAAGCTTATTTGATAACCTGAGCGTTGTTAACACAGGACTCCTCAGAGTCCTGAGACTCACAGGATTGGAAGACATCGGAGAATAGTAATTTTATTTTATAAGTATGAAAAAGAAAGAAACTTTCTGCTCTGTGGGAATTGTCTGAAGGAAAAGGTTTGCTGATGCACACAGTGAAACAGCTGAAGTGCAATTAATGTTCACAGAGGAAGCCATTTAAACTTGTGAAGTACCACAACCAAGTGATTCAGCTGTGACTACTGTTGAAGTTCTTTTCTCACCACTGCATTTTTAATCTAAAAAGCAGGTCTCAGTTTTACAAGAGTGCAAGTTAGATGAAAACCACTATTGTCATGACCTTTGCATTCAGAGAAATATAGAAAAACACAGTAATTTTCTTCTGTGCTGAACTTGGAAAACCTAAACTATTTGAAGACCATCTTATTTTTCTGACAACATAAACATATTTTAGGGATTTGAGAGTGGCATCTATGAGGAAGAGTTTATCTTCGAGAGTTATGCAATCCCATCTCACTGTCTTCTTACTCGTGTTGAGAGCAGTTAGACTGATGCACAGTTCCACATGAGATAAGGAGTTTGATGTGGTTTTGTGGTATTTCAACAGGGCAACCCCGGAAACGATGGTCCTCCAGGCCGCGATGGTGCTCCTGGTTTCAAGGTAACTTGTTCTCTTTTATTTCATAATCATGGAAGAAATATCCCAATATGTGTAAGTCAGTAGCAACACACTGTCTCTCCCTCTGCTCTCCTTTGTCCGTAGGGTGAGCGGGGTGCTCCTGGCAACCCTGGTCCCAGCGGTGCTCTGGGTGCTCCTGGTCCTCATGGCCAAGTTGGTCCTTCTGGAAAGCCTGGAAACCGTGGTGATCCTGTAAGTTGATGAGACCTTCATTTTGGGGGGATTAATACAGAACTAACATTTTTCAATCATATATATATTATACAGCAAACCCTTCCAATTTGTGGATAATTCCTTTGCTTTCTGCAGAAAGTGTTGAGCATGGAACCTTTATTAGAGGTAATATGCAGCAGTGACATGCATTTTCTGTTCCCATTTCAGGGTCCTGCTGGTGCTGTTGGACCTGCTGGTGCTTTTGGTCCAAGAGGTCTTGCTGTAAGTCTGATTTCTAAATACATCACCACACTGGGGCAAGAAGAGAAAGTGTGCTTTATTAGTAAAGACTCATGGCCGTGCTGAAGACATGGGCTTAAAAAGTAGTGCTTGAGAAGCTGGAAATATTTATAGATGTAGAATCTTAATGAGCATTCTTTCTTATGGGACCGATCCTGAAGCTTTTGGGATTGACACTCTCTCTTCCTGGGTGTGTTAACAGCTTGTACATATATATATATATATATATATTTATATATATATTGGGGCAACCTGTGGGGCATACTATAGAACATTTGTGCTTTGTTCTTGCTTTGTTAGTGGTACATACTGAGGCCTTCTGTATTATTCCTCTGACACCTCTATCCCTTCCTAGGGCCCACAAGGTCCACGCGGTGAGAAAGGTCTCCCTGGTGACAAGGGCCCTCGTGGTCTGCCTGGCTTGAAGGGACACAACGGATTGCAGGGGCTTCCTGGTCTTGCTGTAAGTGAACCATTTTCAGTACTCGGAATATAAAGAGCAAAAAAAGGGACTAAGTTCAGCAAAGCGTGGAATTACATACGCAGAACCCAGCAGGTTGATACTGCTTCACTCCCCTCCGCGTCGTGCTTCAAAAGTCACAAGGTTCTTTAATATTCAGTGCTCTTCAAATAAAATGGCAAATTTTGATACTGCCATTAATAGTTGGCTTTAGAACTGGGAGTACCATTAGTAGCCCTGAAACATTACTGCATTTGACTAGCACAGGATTCAAAAAGCTCAGCCTTTGTTTTAAGATTATTTCTTACTCTGGCCAGAAATTGTAAAGCCTCTATATCACACAGAAGCAGGAGTAATTTGTAGATTTTCTTCCCTTTAAATTCTGGTATCCCCTTTAGGAATTCTGACTTATTTTAAAGCCTTCTCTGAAAAAATACGATAGCATAGATTATTAAATAGCCTCTCCTCCCTCCCCAAAACAGGCATTTTATACCCCAACTCCACTAAAAAAAGGCCATTAGCCCTAGATTCCCATTCACTGAGCCCAAATACACGTGCTGACTATAGCTCACCTCTGAATCGTGCTAATACCAACGTGTGCCACTGTGTTGTTTTAGTGACTATGGATGTGTTTTTCCAATAGGGACAACACGGTGACCAAGGTCCTCCTGGCAACAACGGCCCTGCTGGCCCAAGGGTATGTGGATTTAAGAGCATATTCAAATAACTCTCCTACTCCTTGTATGCAATATATATGTATGCTCCCATGTATATGAATCTGTATTTGTAGTGTTTTCTACTATGGTTAAATTATTTGGGGTTTCTTTTAGGGTCCACCTGGTCCCTCTGGTCCTCCTGGTAAAGATGGTCGCAATGGTCTCCCTGGACCTATTGGCCCCGCTGGTGTGCGTGGTTCTCATGGGAGCCAAGGCCCTGCTGTGAGTATAACTTAGTTTTTTGTTGATGTAACACATTTATGTCACAGTTACAAGGAAATCACTTCAAAAGCCTAGCAGCTTAGGAAAAGACTTCCAAATGTCTGTTGTTATTTACCATTTAATGTTTTCCCAATGGGCCTAAACTGAGGTCCTTGTTCATTCTGTATGGCCAGCCAGCAAGTACCCAAAGCTGTGATAGTCCCATGCTGTGTCTTCTACTGCTTGAGCCCACAGTTGTCACCAGGGCAGGTCCATCTCTGCTGCCTCAGAGCAGAGTAGGGGCTAGAATTAAGTAAGACTGTGTATGTGTGGAAACATTTGAGAGAACCATCTGTCTAACAGAACGCTGCATCTCTTTTGCTTTTGAAAAATTTCAGGGTCCCCCTGGTCCTCCTGGTCCCCCCGGTCCCCCTGGCCCCAACGGTGGTGGATACGAGGTTGGCTATGACGCGGAATACTACCGGGCTGACCAGCCTTCCCTCAGGCCCAAGGATTACGAAGTTGATGCCACTCTGAAAACATTGAACAACCAAATCGAGACCCTGCTGACCCCAGAAGGCTCCAGAAAGAACCCAGCTCGCACCTGCCGTGACCTGAGACTCAGCCACCCCGAGTGGAGCAGCGGTACGTTGGTGCCAGAGATTTCCCTTTCTGGCTCAGGGAGCACTTCCAGGTTCTTCATCCATGCTCTTGGATGAATGGGCTCCTCGGCCACCCTGTGAAAATACTAAATGACCAGTGAAGGAGGTCTCTCTGCCTCCACTGAAAAGAGATACAAGGGCATTCTGAAAAGCTTTTTATAGCTATTGTTGTGCAGTCATTAATATAAAAAGATTTAATCCTAGCTTTCAAATGCAGTTTCTTGTACATTAACAATCTAAAATACGTATTTATCCCAGTTATCACCATAATATTGTGCCTCGTCGTGACACACACGACCTCTCTCTAGTTCCTCCATCAAACCAGTGCATATAAACCCAATGCAGGCATTATGCTGAGTGAACTATTATTGGTGTTTCTCCCCTCAATGGCAGGTTTCTACTGGATCGATCCTAACCAGGGCTGCACTGCAGATGCCATTAGAGCCTACTGTGACTTTGCCACTGGTGAGACCTGCATCCACGCCAACCCTGACAACATCCCCACAAAGAACTGGTATGTCAACAAGAATCCCAAGGACAAGAGACACGTATGGTTCGGTGAAACTATCAATGGTGGCAGCCAGGTGAGTGATGGAGGGGAGGGTGATGGTTTCCTACAAATACTCTCTGAAAAAATGCCCAAGTCACTCACGGTCAGCAGGCATCAACATAAAATCTCTTAGAGGAGAAATATATGGAAAAGGAAACTGCCTTTTGTCTCAAGGGAACAGAGCTCCAGTTCCCGTTTGGATCACAGTTTGCTGAAAGGATTTCTCAATCTTGTCCTAATTTTTCTTGATGTCTGCAAATGATGAGTTCAGCAGGACAGTGGCTATTGCTAAGGGAAGCCTGCACTAGACTGTGGCACATTAATATAAAGACAGTCTAGAAACAGTCTGAAAAAGTAAGGGAAACATCATTGCTTATTATTTTGGTTGAGATCTTTTACATATGACACTGTTCAGGGCGAGGGTCCAGGGTAGTCTGGGGGGCTGTTTCTTCTGATGACTAAAAGATGCTGTAAAAGAATATGAGAATGAAGTTAACATTTCTAATATCCACAGATGCTATTCTGTTAGACTGAAAAAATATAACCAGGGTTATTGAGGCGGGCACTGGTTCTGTGTATCTATGGAAATCATGGATTTCCTTTCTTGAACTGGTCTGATCATATCCTTGAATCCCCACAAACTGTTAACTTTCTGTCTTGGGACAGAGTTCCACATTTCAGTGACACACACTTGTGTCTGGTTTTCAGCCTCCTCCCAGCATTGTATGATCCTCTGGAGTTGCAATAGACAAGAGATTGCAGACTCAGCTGTTGGGGTTTTTAACATCCCTCGATCAACTGTCACATACTCCCATTGCAAACACCCACCTTCCCCCAGCAATGCCATTTACTGGGTTTCCTTCTGGTTTTTCAGTTCGAATACAACAGTGAAGGAGTGACCTCGAAGGACATGGCCACCCAGCTTGCCTTCATGCGCCTGCTGGCCAACCAGGCCTCCCAGAACATCACCTACCACTGCAAGAACAGCATTGCCTACATGGATGCGGAAACGGGCAACCTTAAGAAGGCTGTTATACTGCAGGGATCCAACGACGTCGAGCTCCGAGCTGAGGGCAACAGCAGATTCACATTCAGTGTGCTGGAGGACGGCTGCTCTGTAAGTAACACAAACCCACGGGCACCAGCAGTGCCCCTGCTTAAGCACGGGGTTAGGGATGGAGTTGGGCTTTGAGTCAGAATTCAGTTACCAGTCAGACCAGCAGAATTGGTGCAGCGAAGAGGAACAGCCTACAAAACCACCTATGCCAGATGTTTAACATGTGGGACGTACTGGGGTACAAACAAATCCTTCCTTGTGCTGCATGGCAAAGAAAAAGCTTTACAGAGGGTCCAGACCCAAATTCTGTGAAAGCTGAACATTAGTGAGAAAGTAGTGCACAAGCTGTAGGAGGGACGGGACCTTCAAGTCCTGAAAATCTCAGACACTGAGGATTTTAATGTGAGTGTGAATGATACGGTGGTTTCTGTAGAGGATCACATGTATGACTTCAGAAAATGTAAAGTAACTATTTTCTCTGTATCAGAGATCTAAGCAGTTGGATATGGGGACCCTATTTGCCAACAGCGACAGCAAACTTAATGTGAAACTATGTCAGAAATGATCCATTCAGATGAAACAACTCTCAGTCCTATGAACAATGCAATAACCTTGTAATGAACCTTCTCTTGCAGAGAAAGAACAATGAATGGGGCAAAACGATCATTGAATACAGAACAAACAAGCCTTCTCGCTTGCCCATCCTCGACATCGCACCTTTGGATATCGGTGGCGCTGACCAAGAATTCGGTTTGGACATTGGCCCAGTCTGTTTCAAATGAATGAACTAAAATTAACTTAAAGCCTCTCCCAAATTATTCTCTTGTCATTTCCTTTTGTAATGAAAGCTGACTCCTTCCATTTCTTCTGTTCATCTACTTGCTTAAACTCTGGGCGAAAGAGAAGGAGAAGAATTGATTGGAGCATTGTGCAATGAAATTTAATACAGCCCCAAAAGGACTTGGAAATCTTTCAAGATTTAACACCTTGTTTTGGGAAATGTCAACCTTTGTAAAGAAAAAAAAAAACCAAATAAAAAATCATGAAAGTTTGCACCACTTGTGGCCTTTGAATATCTTCCAGAGAGGAAGTTTAAAACCATAACTTCCAAAGGTTTAAACTACCTCATACACTAAATCAAGTGTGTCCACGTCTTCTGCAGGTACTTCTCTATATGATCTGAGGTACTGCCAGTTCCACGCAAAATAAAGTGGTGCTAATTGCGTTATTACAGAGTATCTTTCCAATACTTGAACTCCGATGGTGCTAGTAGCATTAAGGCATCACTTCTCTGTGTCTTTGAAGTCTGTCTCAAAACTTAGGTTGTCCTGTCTCACCCGCAGCTTAAGCATGTGGATCGTTTTTCCTCATCTTTGTCCTCTTCCTCCAAAATCAGGTGCTCCTGCTTTCAAATCTCATTTCCATCTTCTACAATGGGTAAAAAAAAATTAAAATCATCATTTCTCAAAAAAAAGAAAGAAAATGTATTTTGTATATGTGAGATGTTTAAATAAATTGTGGAAAAAAAAATGAAATAAAGCATGTCCAGTGTTCCAAAAGAAACTATTTAATGAGTTAAATTCCTTGCTTAGGTGCACTGTACTCGTGCCCAGGGCTGACAGCACGGTTGCAGCACTGACTCTCTCAGCCCGTTCCTGTAAAACACACACTTAGAGTGTTCTAAGTCTGCCTTCAACAGTCTTACGGGTGTGATTCCCCCTTCAATTCCTCATTTCCACACCACCTTTTGAAAATTCCACAAGAAACTCAGTAACTCCGTGCCTCGTCGTGAGAGAAGTTCAAAAGCAGAAATAATTCCTTTTTTTCCAAGGGCCAAGCAGGATGAACGGCGGAGAGAAGGAGTCTTCTGTCTTGGGCCTGGAGACAAGAAGCTCCTTAGTGTTGCCCTAAGGACACCCGCAGGACACACAAGGACACCCAAAGGACTGTGAGGCTGATGGCAAAGGCAGAAAAAGGGAGAGATGAGATGGGCTGAGCCAGCAGAAGGTTCCTGTAACCCGAAGGTGAGAGGCTGAGAGTCTGAAGGCAGCTCCAAACAGTGCAAGGAGGAATAAGCACTAAAAACTGTCTCTGAAGAAAGTTTTTTCATTCTTGCTTGCAAAGTATTGATTAAGGAAAAAAGGGCAAATAACAAAACACAGCCTTGAGTGCGGCTGCCCCGTGCCCCCCACTGTGTGCTGGGTTAATGGAGGGGGAATCATCATGATAAAATAGACCCCATTTTTGCTTAAGTGAGTAAAACATAACACAGGTAAATGCTTTAACAATGATCCTTGAAGTGTTACTATTTCAATCGTTGTCTTAGGAGTTCAAAATACAATTTTTGTGGATGTAAAAAGAAAATAATTAAATGCTTTAAAGTGGTAAGAGCTTTTTTTCTCATACAGGTTACATCCATGCCAGGAAGTTCTCACGAGGACTGAAAGGATAAAATTAGATCCCTTGTATGTAATGTATGTAATCCCCTGGGCTGTGAGCAGAGGCTATTGCCAGGGCTGGGCCGTGGACTATTGCTGCCTGGGAAGGGAAAAATGCAGCCCACGGTACAGGTAACACTTGAGGTTTAGAAAGAAAACTACAGAGGGGACATGCTGTCCCTTTTGTCATCTTCTGATTCCTGCCCTGCTCTCACACCCTGCTGGGCAGGGAATGCTTCCTTTCTGCCAGCCCAGAGGTGACACCCAAATTCTTCTGTGTTCTCATACCTGCACCACAAAAGCGGACTCGCTTGGAAATCAAACCAGGAAAAAATACATAGCAGCTCCCTCACAACTTCTGGCCTCATTAGCACCCGGCAGACACTCGGTCTGGCCTGCAGGGCTGGAGCTCAGCAGAGCTTCCCACCCAGCCAGGCAGTTGGCTTATGCTGTGCACAATGAAGACCTGAAGAAAAGGTCCTTCCTCTTCAGGACAGTAGCTGAAAATCAGTGAGATGATCTATAGACAGGGCAAGGAGCCTTCACATTGTCTAAGTTTAATAGATCCTTTGGTTAAACTCATAGCCTTTTACTATCTGAAGGTCTGAAATTTATGATAGCATGATCTTCTAAAAAAATAACAATTAAAAACTGGTTATCTGGATCCGGTCTGTTGAAAAACTGGGGTTTCCTCTCCACTTTCAAGATGCTTTGTGCTCTTCTGCCACCCTGAGGGCACAGAACCCTCTGCTGAAACCCAGGCAGTGTTCTCCAGGCTGGTGCCTTCTTTGCAGAGTGGAAGCTCTGCCAAAACCAACACCTGAGACCAAAGATCTCTTCTGGATTTATCAGCTGCTCTCTGTGCACTTTTTCCCCAGCTATTGGCTCACCTCTTTACCAGCTAATTGCCTGCTGCTTGCTCCCAAGCCCATAGGATGCTGCAAGTTTGAAAACAGCATTTAGATCCTTCTGCTCCAGCTCTCCGCCTCACAAAGATCAAATTCCTGCACGTACCATGAGCGCAGGCAGATGGGCAGTGGGGAGTGAGCCCCCCCAGTTCTCCCGTGAGAGAAGGGCTGCCTCATGAAGTGCTAAGGAGAGAGAGAGGCTGAAGGGAGATTCCAGCAGTTTCACTGGATTTGTTTCGGGTTTAAGCTTTAGAGAAAGTCATATTCTGTCAGTTAAGCCTTTCAGCACAAGTGTTCTTAAAGCACATGCAAAAGCATCACAGTGTGCACTGATCTGGAGGCAGCAAACACCGAGAGCCGCCCTGCGGAGCCCAGCTCACCCACCTTCCACACAGCATTTCTGGAAACGGCACAGCGGTGCAGCTGTCTGTTAATTCCCAAATGAGGAGTCTGTGCTAAGGCTGAGGGGCACAGCAGCCCAGGCTGATACTCTCTCTACATATGTTTACATTCCAACATAGTAAAATTACATAGAGCTATGAGAGCTCACAGCGACCCAATAGAGTACCATCTAAGCACAAAGGTTTTACAAAACAGCGTGACCTCTATGGAACACTCTGAGATAATATGCTTAAATCAAAGTTGGAAAGGACCACAAAGGCCATTTCACCCAACCTGCCCCTGGCAAAGGAAAGGGGGTAACTCGTCCCTGGGTGGGCTCGAACCACCAACCTTTCGGTTAACAGCCGAACGCGCTAACCAATTGCGCCACAGAGACTCCCTTCTGCACAATTTTTCTGGAATAAAAATTATTTTTCCTTCCTAAAATAAAATTACCTTTGTAGCTGGTTCCACAGTGAAGTAATGTGCCCCTTTTTACAATCCCTGCCCAAAAATTGCTGGACAAGTGCCACCAGATGAGAGCATGAAAGCAAAGCTGCTGAACGTTAAAATGTTTTTAACACTTTTTTTGCTGTGCTAGAAGTTGCTCTGTGGAACTGAGTATTCCCAGTGGCCACCCGAAGGACACGGCGCAGCCGCCCTCCAGCAGCATTAAATAACCTGGCCAAGTATTTGCCCATCGCTGTAGGTGTAGCTCATATTTTACTCTTCATTTTGGAGAGGTCCTAAAACACTGAACTGCACAAAAATAGTAGCGATCATCAAGGAGTGAAAACGGGTCGGTCAGGGCTGGGGTCTGGAACCCGGTAGGACGTTCTTCCAGTTTCTCATGGCCAGTAGATGACACCTCATTCATCACTAATACTTAATTTTTCTTTAGCCAAATGGCTTTTGTGACACGGAAGTTTGCCTTAGTCCAGGCTCGAGGATCAAGGGGCTGAGTTTCCTACCCCTGTGTTTTCTTATCTGCTGGGATATTTTCCTACCCAGTGTTCCAGGCACTATTACAGGCAATAAAAGCTGCTTCTCTTCTCACTTTTCTCACCTTCTTGTTCCAGCTTTTTACCTGCCTCCAGCTCTCAAAATATCACCCCTTCCCTTGACTGCATTTCAGCTTGTGAACACTGTTTTGCCAGGAAACCCAGCTCCCCTCTTCATCTAAGCCTCTCCCTCATGTTCTTTTGATAATTTTCTAGGTTTGGACTGTTTTTCTGTCAATCACAATGTTTTCCTTGCTGTGTTTTGCCCTATATTGATTGCTGACCCCATTACAGACTCCAGGCTTTGAAAACTGAACTGATTTTTTAAGAACTAAGGGAATTAAGAGAACTGCTTTAGAGATGCTTTACCTTCACCCAACATTCATATTGAGCCTGATCTCTCTCTTACTCTTATCAAATATTTTTTTCCTCAACCTCTGCCCTTTGCCCAGCTTCTGGAAGGCCACAGGCCATCTGCACACCCAGATGTCCTGGGACATGCAAACCTTTGGAGCAGGATCAATGGGCACGAGCCAGGAGCAAAGCTGTAAGTGTAGGTGATGTGCAAGCACAGGGTGAAAACCTGCCTTCCAGAGCAGAGAGAAGCCTGGCTAGAGGAGAAGTAGCCATGTCCTTTTAATACGAATTCTAAGATTTTATAAGTTATATTTAAGAAACTACATCTTTAGGCCTAAAGTATGGCACGATGATATGGGAAGGGGGGGAGAAGAGAGAATTTGAGCATAAAACAAGAGCAGATTGGTCCAGCCAGCACAGAGTATAAAAATGAGGCTAAAGACTGTGTTTGGTTGACCTACAGACAGGATGAAAATTCAGTGGCATTTTCCTGTTAGATTAGCAGTAATGCAGCTTTATATCAGTGCTTAGACACTAGCCCCTGGGAGGGATGGGCACCCAGGCATTGCTCCTCTGCAATTAGCCCCATGCTGGCTCAGAGGTTTGCACTTCAGGACACACGGATTTCTTAATCTCCTACAGCTTGTCATCTGAATCTTTGGCAAGATTTATCCTTCACAGTTGACTACCTACTAGTATTTTGTTTAACATTTCTTTAGCTAATGTTCCTTAACATTTTAAAATGTAGAAACAACCACTACTAAGTTGTTTTCCCTTCCGTTTAATTTATAGAAACTACTCTGCCTATGTATCCACTAAGTATTTTTTTACAGATCAGTATCAGACAAACTACTAATGTACTGCACAGAACATTAATGATGATTAGCGTTACAGATTTTTACTAGAGATTGCACTGATAGAAGTGGAAATTATGTTCTCTCTCTGTGAGGAGAGAGACGTGGTAATAACAATGGCACCTGTATTGCTAGCAGCCAGGACAGAAGGATTCTAATGCTCTGGGAACATGGCCCAGCTAGGACAGTGGCTATCGGCTTCCAAAGGCTGCCCCATAAAGAATTTGGAATTTTAAGAGCACCTTAAATTTTTTTGTCTAGTCCTAATGAAAAGACCTGCTGGATCTGAGGGAGAAGTATTTCAAAATCTGCCAAGCGCAGGAAGTACTTGCACATGAACCTGAGGCTTGGCTGCTAGCTATTTTATTTCTCGTATTTATGCAACTACACACTGAACGCCTCTCCCTCAGCCTTACGCGAGTTTAGCGATGGTTTGTATAGGGCCACATTATTTTGTGGAGAGGGGTTTCCCGCCTGGGCCTGCGCCGCTCACCTCAGGGGCCACTTCTGCTGCTGCCCAGCACCTTTCTGGGGCGGGGGGAACAGGCCTTCCCTTTTTTAACATTTCAGCATTTCATTCACAACACACACCTTTTTTGCATGTTTTGGTGTTTTTGTTTTTTTCCTATAAACTCAGGTAAATCTGTGAATGTTTCTCAGCTTCCCTGTGGTGTTATTTGTGTTCAAAGAGAGTCAATGAATCCCAGCCCAGGCTGACTGCTTCCATGTGTCAACTGGAAAGTGACAAGCCTTTAAAAATCGCATCACTTGGGGAAAATAAATAAATAAATATTAGAAATATATAAATAAATAAATAAGCCGGCGGTGCCCAGTGCCCGCTGTCACGTCCCGGCTCGGCCACAGCACCGTCTCCAGGAACCACCGTCCCAACGACCCCCGGCCAGGAGCCGGCAGGGTGCCCGCCCCACCACCGCTCCCTCAGCCGCGGGCCTCGGCCCAAGCCCCGGGGGGCTCCTCCGCATCCCACGACCCGCCGCGGGGCGGGGAGCCGAGCTCTGGGGGCGCCCGCTGGCGGCCGAGGGGAAGCGGCGGCGGGGACAGGCGGAGGGCGGCGGCTCCGCCCCGGCAGCGGGGTGACGGGCTCCTCTCCGCCGCAGCGGGGACGGCGGCAGCCAGCAGCGGCGGCGGGGTCTGCCTTTGGCCGCCAGCGGGGACCCAGTGCTGCCCCGCAGCGCCCGCCCGCTCCATCGCACGCTGTTGTCATGGAGGAGCCAAGATGGCGGCCCTGGCCTACACCTTGGGCAAGCGGGAGATCAACTACTACTTCAGCGTGAGGAGCGCCAAGGCGCTGGCGCTGGGCGCCGTCCTGCTCCTCACCGCCTGCCACGCCGCCTCCCGCCGCTACCGAGGTGAGGGGGCGGCCGCGGGCGCTCCGCGGGGGGCCGCGGCTGGCGGGCAGCGGGAGGCGGAGCCCCGGGGACCGCGGCCGCGCTGGGAGAGCGGCGGGTCTCCCCGCCTTTCACCCCGGAGCAGCCGCGGCGGGACCGGGGGGCGGCGGGGCCGGCAGGCGTCCCTCTGCTCCGGCCGGCCGGGGCAGGTCGCTGGCTGCTGCGGGAGGCGAGCCGGGGGGACGCGGCGGCGGGGCCCGGTCCGCAGGGCCCGGCCGCGGGATCTCCACGGACTTGCCGCCGGGCGGGCGAGGGCCCGGGGCTCGGGCGAGTGCGAGTGTGAGTGTGGCGAGGGAATGTTTTCACCGCCGGCACCAGGCGGCCCTTGGGCCCGGCCCTTGGGGTGCGCATCAGCGGCGCGGCCGCAGGTGAAGTGCGGGGGCAGAGAGTGACTTCCCTGTCACTTGTTCCTGTACAGAGTGATTAACGACTTTTACCTGGTAATTACTGATTAACACCTTAATGAGTGTAAGGCTTGGTATGTGTTTGTAGTGTTTGAACCTCAAGCGTAACCTTGCTTGAATCCAGAAAGAGTCCAGCCTCTCTGGTGGCTGTTTGGTTTCACGGGGTGGTGGTGGCCACAGAGAAGCCCATCACCCGGCCCCGGGCTCCCTCGCTGGTGGCCGTGACAGGGCTGTGCCGGGGGGCTCGGTGGTCACGGGGGAGCTTTGCTGAGCCCCCTTCCTTTGGGTTGTGTTGGCCCCGAAGCTGTGAATCTTGGCACAATGCGCAAATGCTAATGGAACTGCTGAAGGAAATATTTTCTAGTTTCCGGTTCACACACACAAAAAAAATAAAAGATTTTGTGGATAAATCAAAAAGTGGATAGGAAGAGAGATCGCCGTGACTGTTCTTTGTAGGACAGATGGTGTCCTTGTGTCCTCACACTTGCTGCCAGCGTCCCTGGAAGACGAGGCTGATGCAGTTTGTTGTGGGAAGGGGAAAGGGGCAGGGAGCCGATGGTGTGGATGCCCGGGAGTACGGCTGATCAGCTGGAGAGTACCGAGTTGTGAAGCATTTGCTGAGCTCCAGAGGAAGCTCGAGCACAGAGAAACTGAACTTTCGGGCCCAGTTCCTTAAGGCCCAAATCAGTCCCCAAACTAGATGGAAGGAGGGTGGCAAATGGGACTATTTTTTTTTTGAAGAGGGATTGTGAGATTACGGCCTCGGGAAAGGGAGGCTGCCCTGTTGGTCAGGGTACAAGGAAACCGGACTGTGCATAAATACAATATATGATGGGAGAGTTACACAATACACAAGACAATATATGATGGGTTGAGTCACAGAGCGCAAAGTGGTGAGAATCTGCAGGGTTTTATGCAAGTTGATATGGTCTGTATGGATTTTCACAAAGCTTTCACCAAGTTCCTTTTTTTTTTACTTTTTTAGTTTCTTTTCTCTATTACAGGGTAAGAGAGAGGCTTTCCACTAACTGCTTAGATGATAGGGTGCAGGGTGAGAGTGAATACAGAGCTACCAGTTTGGGCTCCTTTGAACAAATGACATTCAAATGACACAAATACTTTAGAAAGGAGGGTGGAGCACATCCAAGTTTTCAGGGTAGATAAAAGCACAGGTGCTTGGAGATCATTTTACGACCCTTCAGTGACCCCAAACACCTGGAATTTAGCAAGTGTTTTGGGCAATTAATGTAAAGTTTTCAGCTAATTTTAGCCTCAGTTGTGCAAATACATGTGAGGGACAGGAGCAGCCTGGGAGAACTTGCCTGCATGAAAGTTACGTGTGGGAGAAAATGCTGGCTTGGGGTCATGGAAGGTCAAGTTCATGGTCAGGGAGACTGTCATACCCAGGGGTCACCTACATTTTTTGCAAAACTTAAAGTAAATGAAGAGAAGGGCTGTTTTTTAACTTGCTCACAGCTTCTGTGAAGAGGTAGTTGGACTAAATGTTAATATAATGTCCAGTGAAGTTAGTGCTATGTATTTTTCAATTATTATCATATTTCAAAGGGACGGTCCTAAATCTCATTGTACATGTTGCATTCTTAAAATCAGCATGGAGAGATACTGTTTAAAACTATGTTTTAATTTTGAATAATAGTGGTTGAATCTCCATTTCTGTGCAATAGAGAGTGTGCCTTTTAGAGAAGGTGTTGTGAAACGTAGTCTGTTCTGGCACTAAGCAAAGAGGTTGCAATTTCACAATTTCAATGGAAAAAGCATGTTTTTGAGGAATGATAAATGAGAATAACGAGCATAATAAAATTCAGAGAAATTACACTCTTTGTATAACTGTACTGTAGTGTATCTAAGTGCAACATTTGATGACAATAAAAATATTATGTTGGAAGGGTGATTTAAGCAAAGCTCAAAGGAAGCAGCCTTAAAAAATTAAAAATAGCGGTCTGTGTAATGTCTGTAGAACGTCAGGTAGATTTCTTTTTATGGGGTTTTGGAGTTTTTGTTTTGTTTGTTCTTTTAAGATCCCGTGAATGGTTAAGAAGAAGGTGTGGTATGTTAAACCAAGAGTGGTTCTTTGGCTGCTGTGTGTTTCACTGCCTTGGTAAGACTTGGGATTTCCCAGAGGTGCTCTCTTAGCAGTTTACTCTCTTGGCTACTGTTTCGGTCTTGTTTTATTCTCCTCCCTCCTCTTCCCCACAAAACTTCTACTATTATGTTTAAAGAGAGACACCAGACATCAACAATGCCTCTAGTGAGTTTCAGGAGCTTTCTGACATTGCTTGGGGAAATACCAAGATATTTGGTATCTGGAGTTGGGAAAGAAGGCGTAACTCCTTGATCTAAAATATTATCTTTATACGTAAAATGTATACATTGTGTGATGTTTGGAATGTTACTCAGTAAACATGCTGTAGGCTGGGGGATTGTTTTATTTGTGGGTAATTATGATGGGAGTGCCAAGGAGAGCAGAGCTACCAAATTTTTTTATTATTTCTGACAGTTTCATTTTTATGCATCTTCCTAGAATTGATAGTTTACATGTTTGAGAATCAAGCAAATTATGTTGCTTGAAAGCCAAAGCCTGGATGCAGGATTTTATTTGAAACAGTTGAGAAAAACTGATACTATGGTTGTTTTGAATGTATGATTTCTACCAACAAGATATATGTGCAGTAAATCTGAGCTATGCCATCCTGTTTAAGAAGCAGGTAAAGGTTCAGCTTTTGGTGCCATCTGCTGTGTTTTGAGCTGCTGCTGCAGAAGCTTTGGCAGCAGATCAGCTGGTGTCAAGAAGAGGAGCAGAAAGACATTGATAAACTGCTTCTGGAAGATTTTTTTCTTTAATCCGTTAGAAATGGCACTGTACTGAATAATGAAACAGGCAGTGACCGGGGGTTGGGGGGGGAAAGATGCTCTTGCTGACCCGGAGTGAGCTGTACTGCTTGGGAGGTGGGAGAGTGAGGGACAGAGCATACCCTTCTGGAAAGCTCTGGGGTTCAGCCTACACCTGTGGTCTCAGGGTGCTTTCATGAGGCCTTCCTGAAATGTTTGGAAGCGTGTGGCCCTCTCCATCTGGCCGTGTGCCACATCCCCTGCAGCTTCTTCCTTCCTGCAAGCAAACCTGGTGTTCTTCAGCCAGCAGTATCCATGGGCTGCTCTCTCTGGGCCTCTGCCTCCGAGATGTTCTTCATGGGTTCTGACGTGGAGAGAGCTAGAGTTTTGAAGTAAGAGAGAACTAAGAGGTTTGGGTGTCAGCTCTGCTTTAAACATCCATCTAGTTTTATGATTTTTGTAACATTTTTCCAGCTTCATGGATGGGAACCTGACTTTTCTATTTCTCCAGGTGGATTGTGGAGGAGCAGGCAGCTGAGGGTCAGCTCACAAGCTAGAGTAGCATCATCATTGCTAGTGTTAATGCAGGAGTTATCGGGAAACATCTGTGGTCATGCAGGATTATAAAGATCCTAGTTCCATTATTTGTTGGAAATATGGTATGTTTTCCTCACCCATGTAATTATTAATGTTTTCTGAAGTTTATTACCTGTAGGTTAAAAATGTTCATAGAAAAATTATTTCCATACAGATACTATTGTCATTCTTCCCACTATTAAGAAATTATGGAAATAAATAATTTTCCCAATTATCCTATGTCCAACCCCAAAAACCCCAACAGTAATGACAAAGTTGATCCACTGCATATGAGAATTTGTTAGCTTTCGCAGTGATGGTTGGACTAGATGATCTTAAAAGTCTCTTCCAGCCTAGACAATTCTATGATTCTATGATCTCATAACCATCACTTTGGATGTGTTTTCTTATCAGAACGTTACACAGGAAACCTTTCTTTATCCACTATACCTTTTTCTGCCCATTTTTTTTAATTGATTGGACTGTGGGCCTGTGGAAGGAAGCCTTTGTTTAAGCATAAGGGAAGTGATACTATGGCTCATTGTTTTTCTGAAAGGCTTTCCTACGGTGCTGCTGTCGAGGGTTTGATAGACATCAGCGGTACCTGTAACTTCCCACTCTTACAGCCCTGCACTCCCTGTGTCTCTTCACCTTCACTCTTCACAAAAGTTTGCAGTTTTAGATAAAGCTTCGGATTTTCTCATGGTAACAGAAGCAGATGGTCTGTCTCGTTATAATATGTGGCTTCCAGCAGCTCTGAAAATAAGAAGCAGATAGAAAACACCCTGCTCTTTAGGATTAGAGCAAGTTTTGATGGGGTAGAAGAGCAGTTCTCGTTGAGTTTAACGAAGACGCAGTTTCACAAGAGGTGTTAAGTGTGTGATATATTCGTTGTGTGTGCACAAGCTAATGCAGGTACTGGCTGTTTCATTCACCACCAGTGTCTTTGTCTGTCGGTGCTCTGAAAGGGCAAGTCTGACCAAAACGTTGGAGGGCAGCTTCTTGGTGTGAGCACTGTTCCCTGTGTTTAGTTCTGAGGCAGCAGAATCTGACCTGGGGTTTGCTGAAGATAAACCTCACTCGTTTCATAACTGAGATGTTTTAGTTACAGACCTTAAAGTGCCCTAAAACATCCCTGCTTGTAAAGTGATTCATCTTAATTGGTGTAAAACTTCTTGACTGAAAAAAGGTAGCTGCTCTGTATGGTGATTCTGTCTAGAAGATTATACTGAACTGTCGTGTAATTCTTTAATTTCATGTTAATATATTCTGGGCAATGGATAGCACCGTGCCTTGGCATCTTTTGGTGGAAATGCCATTCTATGTCACAGCATCTTTCTGGCAGCAGCAATGGGACCACCAACATTTTGTGGCTGGAGGAGTGATTTACAGAGAGGTGTGGTATAATAACTGAGAAGGCAATTTGCAGAAACTTTTCCAAGTGGTTTAACAAAAGTTAAATTTGTTTACTAGTCTTGATTGCGTCAATTCCCATGTTTTAAATACTGTCAGATTATTTTCTTTGACAGCAATGAAGCTGTGTTTTAACTTCCATGTGTCTGAATTCTAATTTTAATATAACATTTTAAAGGTGGTGACACATGTGAGTATCTTCTATCCAGTGGAAGATTTCTTGGAGAGAAAGTATGGCAGCCCCACAGTTGTATGATGCACAAGTATAAAAACAGGTAAGGAAACTCCTCTTCATCTCCCTGGAAAGAAGAGTAATTGCTGGAAAGTATAGTAATTGTAATATCATCTGATTTTAGCCTTCTAGCTGATCCTCTAGGCTTTCAGAAGTATACAATATGTATCAGAAGGAAGTCTTTTCCTTGTGTGTTATCCTACAGTTTACCATAGTTGCATTTATATATAAAACACAAATATTTATTGTTGGTAGTAATACTGACACCTGTTATGGGGAGCCACAAGAGCTTCATGCCACTCTCAGGCTGCTGGATGGGAAAATGCTGATCTCACACGTGGAATCACCATTAAAAATGTCCCCAATAAAATTACCATTCACTTTTTCCATCTACCAATAACAGCACTTTATTCTTTAGAATTATGCTGTATATTATGGTTTTGAAACTACCGTGTTTGTGGCACCACAGAGCAGGAAAGCCTGCTTGGATGTTTGCCTAATCGCATTAGCAGGAGAGCTCATTTTCATTTCTATGCAAATTACACTAAACTTTTTATTAATTCAGCATGTTTTAAAAAAGATGTATTGTTCCCTGGAGCTGGAAGAATGCTTAGAATTATCTATATTGCTCTAAAGATTTTCTAAAAGACCTTTTCCTAAAATACAAATTTCCTGTAACATGAAGGTTGTTGTTTTGTTTTACAGTGAAGCAAAAAATTGCCTCATAGACAAACATATTGTGTTTATAGGAGATTCTAGAATTCGACAGCTGTTCTATTCATTTATAAAACTCATAAATCCTCAAGTCAAAGAAGAAGGAAATAAGGTGAGAGACTTTATTTTGATGATGTGTTTGTTTCTTTCGTCCTAATTTACCTCATAACTCTTCTCTGAACTTAAAAAAAGCAAGAAATGATGTCATTTACTGGGTTACCCATCAGGAGGAAGAACCACAGAAAGGTCTTGTGGAGAAGAACAAGATTAAACCAAGATAATAGTTTGGGTACTAATGAGATGATGGGGAATCTGAGAAGTGAACTGGAGAGCTGGAGGGAGAGCTGGCAGCAGTCTGGGAATAAATTAATAAAGCTGACTTTTCCCATAGCAACTTGTGCTTCAGATTTGCCTTCTTGATGAGAAAATGATTGCTCCTTTGTGTGTTTTTAAATAGTAGTAATTCATGCCTTATAATCTGTCATGTTATATGTCAGTTAAATTGCTGATCTAATCTGTTCAGAAAAATCCTTGGGGCAATGACAGGTTTCCAGGTCTAACTTGAGGCTGAAACTAAAAATAGTGTCTGGTCTTGCCTTCCTTCTGCTGAGGAACTGTTTGAATTTGCTCAGGGGCAGCAGGTAAGCTGCAGCTGGCTGGCTGGAGGCTGCAAGAAGGGTTTAGCTGTGTCTTTTGTTGAACAGAGTATTTATTTCTTTTGCTATATCATTCCCCTGGAGCATCTCCCTTTATGGATGTAGGTACATATGGGAGGGAAAAGATATTCCACTTTCAACTGTAGGTGAGATTTGTCCATTATTCTGCACTTCTGCTGATGAGAAGGGCAAGCTGTCAGCTTTTTCAGCAGGCAGTGGGGGTCATTTCCACTCATCAAAGCAAGAAAGGCAGGTGTTTGATTGATGGAATAACTGGGTTGTTCCCAGGCTGTTGGGCAGGTCGTTGCTGCCCAGCACTGGTGGTGAGAGGACAGAGGGCTCTCATTGACTTCTGAGTCGAGAGGTGTCTTTTGTCAGGTATTTATGAAATCAAGATCTCACTTTGTGGAAGAGAAATACGCTTGTTCTTTCAGACCAGGTTTGAAACCAATATGTGTTTAGCAGTGTTTTAAAGCAGGATTGTGTATGTGCTATTCGACAACTTCCTTTATAATTTCTTACAGTCTCACTCAGCAAATGTAATAATGCATTCCAGACTGTATTTTTGACTGTTTTGGTTTTTTTTAAAGCTGTTTAATTAAAATTGTTTCAGTTGTTTTGTGTGAAGGAGATGGGCAGATCAGAAGGAGATCTAGGGGAAAGGAAGTGTAAGAAAAGAAAGAAAAAGGGTTTTTTCTCATTTTGAGAGGCTAAATTTAGGAAAAAATGTATACCTTTCTACCAGAATGAACAGGAAGCGTTTCAGACTTTGTTGGATAGATCTCTTCCAGGAAAAAAACCCTTTATACAAACAGCTTGTTTTTTCAAGAAGATAATATAAACATTTTGCATTAATATACTGACAAGTTTATACAAGAAAAATCCTTTCTACTGAAGATAAATGTTTGAGAGCAAATTAACATATGAATGTAATATTTTTTTTCCTTCTGAAAGTTTGTCTTACTTTGGTTTTATTATTTTGGGTTTTTTGACAGCATGGAAATATTCCTTTTGAAGATAAATCTGCTTCAATTAAAGTGGTAAGTCATTATCTAACATTAAATTCCAAGCCATAACAATGTATATTATTATTCATACAATGCAATCCAAATTGCAATTAAAGTGGATTTTTCTTTTTGTCAGATCTTATAATCTGGCCTTCCCAAAAATAGCTTTTACCAGGAAGTTTACTTTTTCCCTCTGGGGAGTGGTAATTGGCATAATTGCCATGGAGCACTCCTTACTATCCCAGCAAGTATTCCTGCTGCTGGTTTTGCATGCAGAAGTGACTACAGTGTTGATTTTCATGTGGATATTTAAAAAAAAAAAAAAGAGAACAAACAAAGTACTGGGGGTTGGGTTTTGTGAGGGGCTCTGTTCTCCTCTGCCCTGGCAGTGGGAATGGTGTCCTCCGTCCCTGTCGCTGGTTCCCACCACAGCTCTCAGCGGTGCTGGGGTTCTGCTGGCTCTGGATTTGTTTATTCCCCGGAGACAACTCATTCTCTGTTTGTGAAAGCCAAAGCAGAAGTGTATTTGCTGAGTTGTCTGCAAATGAGTTTACAGTGCTTGTTTGTGTCCATGGTTAAGCTTTAGGGTACAGGAAAACATTTGAAGGTGGGAGCCCATGGCAGTTAAAGCCTGTGCTGTCCCACGCCGTTGCCCTTCAGAGCGTGTCTCAGTGTTCATGCTGTCACTAGCCCTGGTACAGGCTGGGCTGGGCTGGCCTGGGACTCACCAGCCAAAAACTCACCTTGTAGGGTTTGTATTTGGTCAGGTCTGGTGTGGCTCATCACACGGTCATGTGAGTGCTGGGGACAGAACCCAAGGTGGGACAGAGGGATAAAGCAGTGGGATTTGCTTTAGGCTGACACAGAACTGCAGCTTCAAAACTCCTCAAGCATTGGTAGGTGATTTGAGATTTGAGCTTTTGGGAGATGTCTGGGTAGTTAAGAGTGTATTCCTAGTCTGCTGCTGCCTTATTTTAATGCCACATTGCTGTTGACATCACTGAGATGGCAGCTGATTGCCTGTGACCCAATAATTGAAATGTGAAAAGTACTTCGCCAAAAAAAGAGAAAATCCCTGAGGACAAGCAGAGAGTTTAATTTTGCCCTTTCTAATCATCATACGGATCCTTCCCTTCTTCAGCCCCAGCTGATGGCTGCCTGTAGGTAATGCATTTAATGTGCATACTGCTATTAGATTTAAACAGGTCATAATTTATGAAGCGGTAATGTAAAATGTTAAGGGTTTGGGTTTTTTTTTTAAATTGTGTTTTCAGGCTATCCATCACACTATGTAAATTTCTGGAAGAAAAGAAACCACTTGTTGGTAACAGCTTTGGGAAACTGAGCAAAAACCAAGTTGTAATAAATAAGTTCCAGATGTGAGCTCTGTCTCTTTTTGTCATGGGGGCAAAGATGGGTTTTTTCCTTTGTTTTTTTGTTGGTTTTGTTGTTGATTATTTTCTTCCTGTTTTCCATGCTGGACTGACATGCAATTCTGCATTTATTTTACAGGATTTCCTGTGGTACCCAGAAGTTAATGGCTCTATGAGGCAACGCATCAAGTCTTGGACTGAGGTTTGTCTAAAGAACTGTTAATTTTAGGAAAATACAGCAACTGTCTGAGGGCTACTAACTTTCTTTTAATAGACACATCGTTAATTTCTAGGAGTCCAGCAACTGTAGCATCTCACATATGTTCAGTCAGTTATGTTCCAGAGATCTAAAATTTTTTACAGCAAAATAGTAGAAGGGAGACGTTTCCTGGTGTGTATGTTTCTGGGCATCTCCTGGTCTCACAAGGATGGCTTCACTTGGGCCAAAAAACCCCAGACCAAACAAAAAAAAAAACAACCTACTTCCCAGGAGTAGATTGATTCGTTCTATTAAGAGCTGAAGGAATTTTACTCTGATTTGATGTTTCTCTTCCTCTGTGTCTGCAATGGCTCCTTTTTTATCTGACCAAACATTTTTGATCTTTATGGGTCCTTTGCAACTTGAGATATTCCATGATTCTATGATTTAATGTTTGTTGTTGATTTGAGTGTTGCAAACTGAAAGACAACGACAATTTAGAAAGTCAAGAATGCCTTGATTATTTTTCTTTTCAGTATTTCCCTCAGATTACTTACTAATTATTTTATGTATTTCCGTTGGGATACAGGTTGGCATGTTATCAATCATAAAATTATGTATGGAATTGTGATAACACATGACATGTTTATAGATTGGAAACTAAATTTCTCTCATTTCTTCCTTTGTTGACCTTTAAAATAGCCTGGAATTACTTGGTGATGGCCCCTGGTGGTTCTTTTTTTGCAGATTCTGTGATGGGGAAATTGTGGTACTTCACAAATTGATGTTCTGTGTAATAGATCTGAAATCTGTTCTTTTGTAACCATGAGCTGATGGACAAGTTGAGTCATAGTTAATAAAGATATGAGTCTTAATTAACCTGCTCAATATAATAATAAGTATAATTTGTGAATATTTTAAACTACCTTCTTTTTACTTTGTGTCTTAGGGTTCTGTGGCAAAACCTCATATAATTGTGGCAGGAGCTGCCACGGTAAGTTATACATATATGAGTAACTTCTATTAGGATAACTTATGCTCTTGAGTTGGTTATGTGATTTATAATAAAAAATATACTCTCAATGAATTTTTCTGTTATAACAAGTAGTTCTAAACTATTAGATATATTCTATTATAGCTTATTCTGTCTTTATATGTGGTGTACAGTACTTGCTCTTTGGCAGTGATGCTGGTTGGCTTCATTTACATTTGATGATGTTTTGAGGAAGCGGATTAATCAGTGTACTTGTTCAAAGTCAAGGGGCTTTTAATTAAAACACCTTGCATCATTTCATTTATGAAAGATCAGATACACATTAAGTTGGATATTATGTAGTCTGCGTTTAAATGGTATGAAATTTAAATTCAGCTTCTGAATCTCTTTCTTTATTCCTGCAGTGGTCTATCAAGATTCACAATGGCAGCAACGAAGCCCTCACACAATATAAAATCAATATCACTTCCATTGCACCTCTTTTGGAGAAATTAGCAAAAAGCAGTGATGTTTACTGGGTCTTACAAGGTAAAGTAAAGAACAGCAGGTAACAGTCTGTACTGCCGCTGCCTCTCGAGTCATTCTCTTGTACCCCACGGAAAGCTCAGTCCCTGCTGCTGACTTGCAGAAGAAAAAGGGTGTTGGTTGAATTCTGGCCTTTCCTGCAGCCTTCACTAGCCGGTACCTGACTAGCTGGTGCTAGTGATGGAGATTTTAAAGCCCTCTCAGGAAAATCTTTTGCCTTCTGAACTCCTAATTCTGTGTTAGCTCACTCTCAGACTCGATATGCCAGGCCTGTTCACCATCTTCTGTGCTCCATATGGGCCTCCTGGGAGTCAAGAACACAAGTGCATAAACCAGCTGTATTCCTGTGTTTGTGTCCAATTAAACTCTCAGATTGCATAAATAATAGGAGAGGTTTGACAAGTGCATCCTCTAGATGCACTTGTCTGTGTCTAGAATGAATAGATATACTCCAAAGAATACAGAGAATTTAAGTCTCTAGAATGAAGCTTGTCTTCTGCACATGAAGCATTATGGGCTAAGATTGAGAGCCAGAAATCATGATTCCAAATGGGTCTGTGATATTTTTTATGGTACCAAGCTTACATTCTTTTGTTTTTCTTAAGTAAATCTAAGGTATGTCTCTGACACTGAAGAAAAAGCTCATAGGTAGGATGTGCTCCTGATTTCTCTGCCATAAAGGACAGTTCCTAGGTTATCATCCCCTCGGTTAGAAACATGGGCAGAATTGGAGCCCTGGTAGGACTATACCCAGAGCCACGTCCAGGCCCTGGCGGAGCTGGCTCTAGACATTAAACTGAATCAACAGATTGATCTTCTCATGTTCCTTTCAGAAGTGTATTTATCTACAATAGAAGCAGTTAGCTGTCGGACATGTCCCAGTTGATAAATATCCAGTTCATTTAAATCACCTCTGAGCTATTTAATGGAACAAAGAAGAGGAGAAGCAGTCTGTGTACACAGAGTTGCCTAGACACTGATTGCCCAAAAGTAGACACTGAGGTAGCTAAAGTAAATCAACTCAGCTTGTAGAGCGTGTATCACCAGAGTTATGAACTTCACCAGCTTTTCATAGCAACTTACCAATCTCCAGCTGACCTTTTGATCCAGAACCCTGCAGGGCTTTGTGTTAAGCTCTGCATGATTTCTGAAGCCTGCAGGCAATTGAGTGGTGTTCTGTTCTTCTGTAAAACTCAAGTTCTGGCAGCAGTTAGCCTGGAATCAACAGGAGCGAGCGGAATATGCTGTGGACTGTGACAGAGAGAAATGAGGAGCTGGTTTCTGCTGCAGTAACTAGAGAGTTTGAGAGGTGGTTTTTTTTAACATGTGTCTGATCTGCTGCCTCTCTTCTGTCCTCTTGGCTCTGGAGTCTTTCCTTGAGGGATTCCATTACTGAGAGAAGGCATCAGCAGCTCTGCACTACAGCTCTGTGCTCTCTTCATGGGTGTGGGGAAATAAAACAGGCACTCATGTCTGGCTAAAGGTTTCTAGTCTGTAAGTACCTATGTGTGACCAGGGAATGGCAGTAAGAGCATTTCATCATAAAGAACTCTTGATAATACTCTAGTAACAGTCACTCAGTCCTCATCGTGTGCTTTTTCTGTGCCATTACACACTTGTGAGTGCCTCAGTGCAAGCAGCCTGGGCAACTTGAGCCAAGTGTGTGTCAAGTATTAACATTAATGTGCCTATTCTTTGTCCTTTCAATTTCAGACCCTGTTTATGAAGACATGCTGAGCGATAGTCGGAAAATGATCACCAATGAGAAAATAGATGCTTATAATGAAGCAGCCGTTCGTATTCTGAACAGCAGCTCCCGAAATTCCAAAGCTAAAGTTAAATTATTCAGTGTATCGAAATTGATAGCACGAGAAACTATCATGAAGTCTGCAGATGGCCTGCATCTCCCTGAATCAAGCAGAGATACAGTAAGTGTTTTTATCACTGGTCAACATTAAAAAGTAATAATAGCAAAAGAAGATTGTAAGTGAGTGCTGTGAAGTGGCAGATGCTGTGGCTGTAATGAACATCTGCACATTCTTCAAGAAATTTTCCTCAGGAGTTCTCAAAGGTGGGAGGGCAGTCAGTTACACAGGATGTTTAAAGAACATAACAGCAAACACGGAAGTGTGTAGCTATTTTGAAACAGCTGTCAGTGCGCTCCTCCTTTTAGATCCTGAGTGCAAACATCATGCCCTCATCTGCATCAATGACTTGGAGTGATAATGATTTGTAAAGTGGTGCTAAGAAATGTCTTTACCTTTTCCCCTGTGTGCCCATATCATTTTCTTTAGTAAGGAGTATCAAAAGGATGAGAAAACACACAATGTGCACCTTCCTGGTTGCAAGGACTGCTACTGACTGTGTTTCTTAGTTTATCTTTAACCTAAGTACATACCTATGCATATATATATATATGTGCCTGCAGTGAGCCCCTCTGAGCTTTGTGTGTCTGCCCTTCTTGTGGCCGAGCTCTCCCACCGTGTCACTTCCAGTTCCACTCCTTTGCAGGCTCCAGTTGCTTCCAGCTCCTGGCTGAGCTAAATACTGTCTCACCACAGGTTTCAGTCTCATTGTCACCTTGTAGAGACTCATGCCCATGCCGCTTCAGGACCCGAGTTTGGGAGCTGTTTTTCATTTGTAGTCCATTGAGCTCTTTACAGCTGCTTTTCCAGCTGGCAGAGAGAAGCCTTCTGGTGGAGGGACTAAGATTAGCTCTCTCTGCTCCCCTCTGCTCAAGGGGTTCAGAAGAGGTGTTTTGACTCTACTGTTGAATGCAACTAGGAATAGGGGGGTACTGTGAAACTTTATGTCATGATAATGGAGGATGCAGATGGTTTATGTCAGTGCATGGTCTAGAAGAAAATTTCTTACGCGGAAAATTTTTTTTATTAGAGTTGAATTGACAAAGCTGTCTGATCCTTTGACAGAATGCGATGATTCTTATGAACGTCTACTGCAATAAGATAATGAAGCCCATCGATGGCTCCTGCTGCCAGCCTCAGCCTCCTCTCACTCTCATACAGAAGTTGGCTTTCTGTTTCTTTACTTTCTCCATTATTGGATATTTAATTATCAGTCTAATTCATCGGAATAATTTTCGGAAGAACAAATCATGCACTGATTTGGAAAGCGGAGAGGAGAAGAAACCTGCCATCAGCACTCCTAACGTTTCTACTTTGGAGATGCTCTTACACTCCTTCTGCAAACTGGGTCTAATCATGACCTATTTTTATCTGTGCGACAGAGCAAATCTTTTCATGAAGGAAAATAAATTTTATACACATTCATCTTTCTTCATACCAATCGTCTATATCTTGGTTTTGGGGGTATTTTATACCGAAAATACCAAAGAGGTAATAATCATGTTGATGTCCTACTGTTAACTTTCCCCTGGTTGAGTGTAAATAACTAATTGCTAAATATTTGAAGTTAAGCTTTCAAAGTCAGTGTAACTCGCCTGCAAAAAAATGCTCTCACAGGCAATAAAATGTTTGGGTGGAATTAGATGCAAGAAGTTGATGGAAGTGTATGGGAAGCCCCTGTCATTGTCACTCGATCCAAAGTGAGAGAGCTCAGATAGGAGAGGGTGTCCTGCATGTTGGAATCTGGCAGAGCTGTCTCCACTAGACAGAAGTTCTTTTGAGACCTATTTACCCGTAAAGTGGTTTATTGTTTTGAACTTTTTCTCCTCATTTTGTAGATGTGCGTTGTACTTTTTGGAATAGCAACACTCTTGTTTTGTTTTGCATTAGACTAAAGTGTTAAATAGAGAACAGACTGATGAATGGAAGGGCTGGATGCAACTTGTTATTTTGATTTATCATATCTCTGGAGCAAGCACTGTAAGTCACTTGAATTTCATGTGTTTTTTAAAAGCGGGAGTGCAATTTGGGTATGTTACTTCAAAAGAGAGATAGTACAAATGTGTATTAGAGTTGAATAGAATTAATAACTCATGCTATTGTTCCTGTAGTTTTAAAAATGCTATGAGCAGAGTTAGTTTCTCTCTCGATTTAAGCGTAGATTACTTTGATACGAGCATTTAATGCATCAATTACCCAATGTTACCTTGTTTCCTCTAAGAATATGACATGAGTTTAATTGCTGGCAATGCTTTGTTTTTATGTTCAGAACATGAAACTGCTGAAGGTCTGCAGAGCCTTTCTTAACCCTGCCTTACCTGGTTACAGAACTCGGAAAGCGTAGAGCGATTCAGAGCAGAAACTCATTTTCACATCAGAGAGGTCAGGGAACAAAAGGGCTTAGTAAGAACCTGGGAAGTGCAGTGTAATTTTTTCTTGTATTAGTTAAACCTGGTTTACTGCAATGCAGAAAAAGCATAAAATAAAGGGGAAGAAAGGCAAATCAAAAGCATTTATAAAAGGGACTTTATTTTTCTCAACAGTTTTTGCCCGTGTACATGCACATTCGTGTTCTGGTGGCTGCATATCTGTTCCAAACGGGTTACGGACACTTCTCATATTTCTGGATAAAAGGGGACTTTGGTGTCTACAGAGTGTGCCAGGTATGATAATCCACTTACCAGTTTTTATGAAGAAATTTGTTCAGATAACAAAATATCCCTGATACACCCGTACTCCCTAAATAATATGGGAGGAGCCTAAACAATATGGGAGGAGCCTTAACCCAGGCTTGCACATTAGACATGGCTGTTGTTTCTGTATAATCTGACTTGTTTAATCAGCAGTGTTTATCTGTTGTAAACATGTACCATAGAAACGTAGAAATAGAAGTATGTAGACTTTAATATCAAGGCAGACACTTTCCACTCTGTAGCAGTGGCGCCTTCATGGCAGTAGCAGTTTACAGCATATAGCAATAGATAAGTAAGGATGCCAGCAAAGAGGGATTTCACGATTTGTGAAATCTTCCTGGATTTATTCCGTGGTTACTGGTGAGTGAGAGGTTTTCCTGAGTAGCTGGGGTGTTCCGAGTGGCCCTCTCAGCAGCCTCTTCCCAGTTCCCACTGGGGACTCAGGTGGTGTGAGTGTTCTCGGCTCCTCTTCCCTGCTGGCAAAAAAACTTCTGGATTTCCCAAGTCAGCCATTGGAAATACTTTGCTTTGCTTCTCTCTCCCTGTTCTTAAAACATCAGTCTGCTCCGTGTTGGTATTTTCCTGTCTGTTTGTGGTGGTTTAGTTAATGGGGTGTTTCTATTAGAGCTTTCTTTATACAACTAAATGATAAACGTTTAGTGAATCCAGGAGACAGTTGTGGTCAGAACTTCTGGTTTTGTCCTCTCCTGTGACAAGGGGGAATTACTGAGCAGAGGGGTTTGCTGGCTCCCAGCAGGTCAAGCCTTTATGTAGACAGAACAAACGTTGCCTTGGCTCTCATTTAAATTGATTTCCACTTGCTAAAGTTTTGAAAGCTTTTCATTTTTGTGTGCACTTTGGAGTTTTCCTCACAGGTTGGTGAACAGAAAAACTTTGTGACTAGGTAGCTGGGGCCATGAATAGTGTTCCAAAGCACTTGTGATGCTTTTCTTTCCTTCAGATGAGTAATCATTTGGATCCGATAAAGAAACTCTTCACGTTGCTATTTTATTTAGTATCCAGCTGTTTTGCACTGAAGTCCATTACAAATACATGAGCGAGAGTCGTCGCTGTAGTATTTGTTACCTCTTTCAAGACACAGCAAAGTTGCCAAATGTTATACATTACTTTTTCTCTCATTCTCAACTGAAAATTTTTTGGGTTGTGTTTTTTTTTTTTTTTGTTGGGATAGTTAGTTCTGTAGAACTATGATTAACCCTTTGATAGACAGAATACGGTCAGAAATGCGACACTCCTTTCTTTAGAAACAGATGAAATTTCACAAAAGTATCATCTTCCTTTGAAAAACAAATGTGCAGAGGTTGTTTTGGGGATTTTTATTGGTCCAAAAGCCCTTTCAGTTACAGATTTGAGTTTTCACTCAAAGTGTAAAATTAAGGAGAAAATAAAAACTTTCCTTTTTTTTATGGTCATTTTCCAAAGACAGTGTATTGGAGATACACTGTTAATAAAGAAAAAGAATTTTCACACTGTGACAGTTCTGGAGAGCATTCCTATTTTTGTTTTCCCTCCCAGGTTTGCAGGATGTGCTGTAGATTTAAAACTAAATCTTCAGTTGGTGTTATATTCTCATGTAACTGGGGTCGTTGTGTTTATTAAAGGTATGGGTGCAGCACGTTGCCCTGGCTTTGACTGAGCCTGGGGTGAAAGCAAAGTCTTGTCTCTTTGATGTTCCCCTGTTTCAACCAAAATGTAATCAATCAAGCATGTCCCCCGTCTCGTAGCTTTGCCTCCTGGTGTATAGACCCTCTGCCTTCTCTCCTCTGACTCCCTCCAGGTTCTGTTTCGTCTCAATTTCTTGGTGGTGGTGCTGTGCATCGTGATGGACCGGCCCTACCAGTTCTACTACTTTGTGCCCTTAGTCACTGTCTGGTTTATGATCATTTATGCCACCTTGGCTGTATGGCCTCAGATAGTCCAGAAGAAAGCAAATGGTAAGGGATTTTTTTTTTTCCCCCTCTTCTGCTATAAACCATTTGTATTCTACTAAAAATGATAACCACAAAGAAAATGTATTAGAAAATGTTAGTTCATCTCCTCTCTTTTTAACATAGTAAAAATGTTCAAGAGCTGCTCACAGAAATGTGGTTGGTCTCAGATGAATTCCATTTCGATTGAAAAACGCAGCAGCTGAAAACTCAAGTTCCATCAATCCTGAAACCTGATTTAAGAGGTTTTTCCCATCAGCAGTGTGTTGTATCACGGGTTGTAGCAGCGTTACTGACTGCAAAGGGGGCGCAGTGCCAGCTGGGGTGTCGCTGCAGCGCGGCTCGGGAGCAGGGAGCCTCCCCAGCTCCTGCCAAACCTGCTCCTGGGGCTTCTTATCCTCGGGGGGGGGTCTCACATAAGGGAACTGTCAGATGTGTGTCTTCTGATACTGGTATTTTAAAGGAAAATTGAACCGAAATCCCAGTTTATTTTGGTTTTTTATGTATTTAAAAAATCCGTTTACATATATATTTTTTATATTTCGTATTTTTATTTGTATGTATTTAGTTTATTTTATGCATCGCAGCTCATTGAAGAGCTGTCGTCACGTGGTAAAGGCTTATTATTTAATTCACCTAAATTAGAACTAAAACCTTAAGACTCTTAGCTCCTCTTTCCCTATTGATGGAGCAATATCCAAATTTTGCAGTCTGCAGATACGACAAGGGACTGTATCAAATGCCAGCTAGGAATATACGCTGCCAAAATATAATTAGAGAGTAGTTTTACAAGATATCTCTAAGGCAAATAGCTCCGTTTTTTTCTATTTGATTTTTTCTACTAAGGCACTTGTGTTGCAGATACAGGGCAATGAGTGGTGTGTTCTCGGGAGCAGGAGCGTACTGTGAAACTTGGAAATCTCTCACTGACACAGACTTAATTTCGATCAATCGTCTGTTAATTGCTATGAATGCTTATTTTAATTGCTTAAAGTAAACTTGAATATGAAAATGCAGAGAGTGATAAAATACTCTTAGTAATGTTTGACCATTTATTTGTGAACATATCTCTTACGAAGCGTAGCTACACTAATTAATTAGCAATTATTATTTAATGTGTCCTGGGTTTTGCTATTGAAAAATTGATGACTGTACACTGATTAATTTATTTCTTCCTCAGGGCACTGCTTGTGGCACTTGGGTTTGCTGCTGAAGCTGGTTTGCTTACTGACATGTATATATTTTCTCTCATATTCTCAGGTGTGTAAATTTTGACTATTTTGAACCGTAACTACCAGGAGTATATTACCTATTTCTACTTTATTGTGCTCATAATTGTATATTTACTCCTGTACCATAAGTATGGAAGGAAAAAAAAAAAGGGAACCTTTCTGTTTCTGTAAATATTTAATGGGTGTGGGTGCTGGAAAAAACAGTTGTGTGTCTTTCTTGTTTGTGTGTTGTTACAACTGCAATAAAGGGACAGGGCGAGGCCTGGGGACAAACGGGAAGCAAAAGCCAAACCCCTTCTCAGCTGAAGAAGTATTTTTGGGTGGGTTTTAATGTCTTCTGTCGTGGGAATACCTGTTATTTTGGTAATGCCACAGAGCTGGTGAAACAGGGATGTGGTGATATCAGAAGGCAGCCTGTTGATTTGTGTTTGGTCAACGTGCTTGACAGGGGTGTTGATGCCTCTGCTGGGTTTATTTTTTTACAGGGTGCGTTTGAGAAGATCTTTTCCTTTTGGCCACTCTCCAAGTGTTTTGAACTGAATGGGAATGTCTATGAGTGGTGGTTCAGGTGGAAGCTGGATCGCTATGTATGTACCATTTGCATACATTTATGTATATATAAAAAATTATTATATAAATTTAAATATACCTTTAAGTGTATTTTTTAATTAGGGGGGGTGGAAGGAGGGCTTGTTTTCCTTTCCCCCAGGGAAAACAGGAGTTTGTCCCCCTGGATGGTTTAACAGAAGACTAAGCTGCATCTACCTCACTCTGCAAACATCTCTCAGAGCCTCACTTAAAACATGGGGTGTGATTTATTGGCGGATCCTGCTTAGTTTGCTTTAAAAGAAAAAAAAGTCATAAAGTGACCTAGATTTGTCTTTTCTCAAAAAATTTTACTGTGAAAATGTACCCCCTGTAGCATTTCAGGCTGTAGAAATACAGGGGGGATTATTGTAGTGGCTTTCTTACTAATACTGTTTGAAAGTCGTATCAGTTAGGGGTTCATTCCTTTGAAGGTAACCTTTAAAACACTGTCAAAATCAGGGCCTCGATGCCAAAAGCAGATCATTCCTGCACATATTTTTCAAATGGTTTTTGAAAACACTTTGGCTCTGCCCGAGGGTGGTGTCTGGGGGAGGGAGGGAGGGAGGAGGCACTGCTGGCGTCTCAGGAATGTTCTCACCAGCCAGAGCCCGGTGGCTTTTCCCCAGAGAAGCCTTTTTCAGGGCTGGCACAGATTGCAGAGGGGACAGGAGGTACTCGAGACCTTCTGGAGATTTCGTTGCTGTGCCCGTGGAGCCTTCCTGAGGGTGCTTCAGTGGAGTCTGAGCTGAGGTTAAATGCAGCTCGTGCACTGGAGCGGAGAACAGCCTCGGTTTGTTTGCTGCAGTAAATCTGGGAAAAGACCTTTCTACACCTGAACTCTCGTGTTACAGATCGTTTCTCTGTAACGTTTCTGTTAAGAGCTTGTACCTGAAGTACTTGTAAAAGCCATCAAATATCAACTGCGTTCTGTTTGTCTTTTACAGGTGGTTTTTCATGGCATGCTGTTTGCTTTTATTTATCTGGCACTGCAGAAGGGTCAGATGATCTCAGAAGGAAAGGGAGATCCTCTTTTCTCCAGCAGAGTTTCAAATGTTTTATTATTTATTTCAATTGTATCCTTTCTGGTACGTACCGAGTATAACCAACGTATTCAGGTTGGTAAATCTCTAAAGAATAAGTTCTCTGAAGTTCTTTTATAGAAAATATATTGATTTTTAAAAAGCAAATCTTGATCTGGAGATACATTTCAGCTGTGGTTTCGTGCACAGTCCTACCCCTCTGCCCACGGAAATACTGTCTTTTCAGTCAGTGTCTGAGGACATCGCTTTTCCAGGTCCTTGCAAAGATAAAAATGATCTGGGAGAAAAGGCAGCTCCAGCCTCAGCTCTGGCCTGATGTCGGGGAGAGGAATGGGAAGGGTCAGCCCGGGGGCTGTACCAGGGGGTCTGTCTCCATCCCTCTCCATCAGCTCCAGAGAGGGATTGACAGACACAGAACCAAGCACACTGTTGGGTTTTTTTTCTCCTGCTGCTACACTTCTTAGTGACCAGCTGCTGCTGCTGCAGCACTTCCAAAGAGCTCACCTCTGGGTTTGTTTTGAAATGGTACATATAATGGAGGGATGGGACAAGAGGAAACGGCCCCAAGTTGCACCAGGGGAGGTTCAGATTGGAGATTAGGAAACATTTTTTTATATGGAAAGGGTTATTAAGCCTTGGACTGGGCTGCCCAGGGCAGTGGTGGAGGCACCATCCCTGGAGGGATTTAGAAGCCGGGTTGCCATAGAGCTTAGAGACACGGGTGAGTGATGGGTTTGATCAGAGTTGGGTTGATGGTTGGACTCTGGATCTGAAAGGTTCCTTCCAACCCAGACGATTTTATGATTCTGTGATTCTGTCTTTCAGACCTACTCTTTTTGGGCCAGTAGCTGTAAAAACAAGACAGAGTGCAATGAACTACATCCTTCTGTGTCTGTGGTACAGGTAATTACCACTCTGGTCCTTTTCCTTAGAGTGATAGCCTCTGCTCTGTTCTTACTTGGGCTTTTAAAGATATTTTTGTGTTAGTGTGGAATGTCAGACAGTGAGCTTCATTCCCTGTCTGACAGGGGAGAAGGGTTTAACACTCCTTGCTGTTGTCAGGGCCCCTGAGCACGGAGATCCCACCCTGTGGTTGGTTTGATGAACTCCCATGTCCTTAGCACTGCTGAAGTCCCAACCCAGCTTCTGCCCGGTGGCATGGCAGTGGGAGAGCAGCAGGGATGCAGGGGTGTTTGGGGGGTGTTTGTGCAGGAAGCCACCTCTGGGAACCTGCAGACACTTTTAGGCAGAGAAGAAGTAGCCCATGGGGACATGTGTGTGCTTTTCTTAAGTTTAGATTTTCTTCTGGTTGTGTCCCTTGCCCCAGTGTACCCCGGCGCTCTGACTGTTCCCTCTGTCACACCTGTTTTATTTAATAGTTTGTCCTGCTCTCTTGAGGGGCAGCACGTGTGACTTCATTTCTTAATACTCATTTGTCCATCTTGACACCTCCTCTTTAAAAATTGGGGGTTACCTCAGATTTGTGGCCACCTTCCTTCGAGGCTGGCAGGGTGTCAGGTGCTCTGTGGCAGTGCCACCTCTCAGCATTGGGGTCTCTGTTCTCCTGGAGGTGTAAGTGTGACTTGCTGTGCTCTCACGGTGCCTGTGAGAGAGCGGCGGTTTCAAGCCCTGCTTTGTGAAGTATAAACTCTGTGGAATTTTGTTTCCTTTATGTATTTATTAGATTTTAAAGAAAATGTAATGTATGATGCACTTCGGTTTAGAGAGGGAAAATGAATGCACATTTTGTGTGTGTGTAACCTGCTTCTTATCCACAGACATGGGGGATTTTTACCTTTTTTTTTCTTTGTTTAATTTACAAAAGATTTTAGCTTTCATCCTCATCAGGAACATTCCTGGCTACGTCCGATCAGTATACAGCTCCTTCTTCGCCTGGTTCGGCAAAATCTCCCTCGAGGCAAGTGCAACGGTTGGGGGTTCAGTGAATGGACACTTAGATCTGGGAGGAGGCTTTGTCACCCAAATTGTGGGGTAACACGAGGATGGTGAAACGTGGAAAGGGGTGGTGGGTTATTCAGTTCCCCCCTGCTTCATCTCCTCTGGCACTGCAGCTTCCCCCTGCACTTACAAACCCCCGTGCCCAGCCGGGGTCTGACGCTGCTCAGGGCGGGGGGGGGAGTGGGGATTTTTGGGGCTGGAGTGAGCCCTGGCAGGGGTGGGAGGTGAGAATTCAGGGGAGCTGAATTGTCAGGAGTCACACTGGCCGGGGTGAGCAGGCCCGGGAACGTCCTTCCTGTGCTGATAAACAAATGGAACTCCCCAAACCAACCCCTTCTCGCTGCAGACGTGACCCTGCTCCATCCGGGCTGTTCTGAAACGGTGGGAATTATTTCATGTTCCATTTTCTTTGCTGTTTAGTAATATTAAATGGTTAATGTTATTGTATTACTAAAATAGATTTTCAAAAGAGAAAGAAACCTGTAGGAGGAACCCATTGTAACACAGTGTCGATGTCATACACAGGTTGGAGGTTGTTTTTAAAGGATCCCATTTTCAGTTTTTCTGATTCCTCATGATCTGAGGGACTTGGGTCTGTTTACCCTGGAGAAGAGAAGGCTGAGGGGGGATCTGATCAACACCTGTAAATACTTGAAGGGTGGGTGTCAGGAGGATGGGGCCAGGCTTTTTCCAGTGGTGCCCAGGGACAGGACAAGAGGGAACAGGCAAAACCTGGACATGAGAAGTTCCATCTCAACATGAGGAGGAACTTCTTTCCTG
>BJBW01011871.1:0-104066 GCA_004320125.1 Scolopax mira
TTTTCAAGACCCGTCTGGATGCAGTCCTGAGTGGCATGCTCTGACATGCTCTGGGTGGTCCTGCTTTGGCAGGGGAGTTGGACTAGATGATCTCTATGGTCCCTTCCAACTCCAAAAAATTCAGTGAAATTCAGTGAAATTCAGTTAAACTGTTTCATAGTACTATCAAAAAGTGTGTATGGGGCAAGGAGATTACCCAAAATGGGGACAAAAAGGCTCACTGGCTTCTGCCTTCCCCGGGGAGGACAGCCTGAAACTCCAGAGCATTGGTGGGAATAGGAGGCAGTGGGGAAGGGAGAGCTCTAATGTGGAGGAGTAGGGGGAGAGAGGTAGTGGAAGAAAAGGCCTGTAAGAAAATATTTAGCTTTGATTGAGTTGGAACCTTTTAAAATCAAGCCCTTAAGCCAGATAAGTACTTTTTATAGATAAAAATCTTTTTTTGGTTTGATACACTGCCTCAGAAATAATTCAGAGTTGAATGAAGATGAATGGTTTGCTTGTAAAGATCTAGAAATATAGATTAAAAAAAAAAAACACTAAAATGTTACGATGTAACTTTTTAAGTATTAGCAAAAAGCTCTCTTTAATGCTTGTAAGCCAAATTTCAGTGCAATGAGAATTTTTACCACGCAGATATAAACCCATGAAAATAAATTTTATAATATAAATCCCAAGAGAACTATAACTATACCAGGGCAAACAAGATAGTTCAATAAAAAGTGCCTGAGAGTTGGCACTGAAATTTACTGCAGAAAGTAATTTAGTTTGACAGCGCAAGTATGTGGCAAGCCAAAAAGAAAAAGAGAGTGAGCCAGATGGGAAGCGCTTAGGATAAAGGAAGGTCCAAGAGGGAAGTAAAGTCTGATAACTAGTTTTCAATCTGGTTTAAAAAAAAAATAAAATTGTGCCAACTCTGTAACTTTTCCATTATGTCTATACAAAGCTACCAAAAGTGACAAAAGGCAAGAAGAGTACTAAATTCCTAGGTGCAGATAATACATCCAGATTGAAATCCCTCCTTGCTCAGGAGGGAATAGAGGTCTGCTAGATGGCAGCAGTGATGTTTGTGTCATCTGGTACCTTCATCTTTTGGGTGTTTTTTTGTTGTTATTTCCAAAATAAAACCAAACCAGACACCAAGATGTATATATTGTGTGTGTGTGTGTGAAGGGAAGACACGCACACGTTCAGATATCTCCCCTCCTTTGGCAGAAGAGGAATCCAGGCAACTTCTTCCACACCCAGCCTGGTTTGTAGTTGGAAGGTTTCAGGACATGCTTGGTTAAAATGAATGGTAAAAACCAGATTACTTCTGGGATCAGACATACTCCTTATCAACCCATCACTGTCTAACTTCCTTGTAACTACGGAAGATGTTCCTGGATTTTAGAAGCAGGAGTGGGGCTGGAGGAGAATGCTGTCATTTCTCTGTAGGAGCTGTGACTTCTCACATAGCTTCCACACATCAACATTACCCCTATCAATGCATCTCAAAAGAAACCTGCAGTTGTGGGAGGGGAGGAATGTACAAAAGCAAGGATCCAAACAATTTCTGGCTTTCATATTTCTTGACTTCTTCTGATGCCTGGTCTGTTGGATTTTCCAAGATGGGGCAGTCTGATCCTTTTCCAGTGGTTGTAGCTTTACCTGTGCACTGGAAAAGTGGGCCAAAACCAGGGGCTTCAGTACTGAACAAACTTGTCTGAGAGACACAGAGCTCTAGTGATTTTAAATGAAGGGAAATGAGGTGTTATAAGCTTTCATGGGTGGCACGGAAACTCTTGCATAGTTGAGAAGTTTAATTCTGTCTTGATTTTGTGAAACACGTGTGAGAAACAGAATGATTTTGAATGTGGCATGTCCTCTGACTGTCTGTTGTGCAGTTACCACTACTGAAACACAACACCTGTGGGGACCAGCAGAAAGGGCAGGGCTCTGAGACAGTAACTGGGAGCACCTGGGGAAGGATCTGCCTTGTTTTGTTGGTAGTGTGTGGCTTGGTGTCTGGCTTCTTCTGGAACCACGAGCTGAGTGGGGAGCTGCCTTGGTAGAAAATACGAGTGAGTGCTACACTTACGTGGGTTTGCTTTGATTTTTTTGTTTTTGGTTGTTGTTGGTTTGGGTTTTTTTTTTTTTGTGGAAATGGCTGACCAGGCTAAGTGTCTTTTTAAGATGTGAAGTTATAGGCTTTTTGCTGAAGGTAGGTGGGCCCTGCTTCTTTTTAGGCTACAAGAAAAGGGAAATTAGCAACTAATCACCTGCAGAGAAATTTTACTTTATACTTTTAAGACTTCCTTGTCCTATGTTGTCTGAAACTATGGTCCTGGCTCCTAGGAGAGCTCAAGAGACAGGAAAGGCAGCATTTTCTATAGGGGTTCTGTGGGGAAAAGAAGGAAAAGTAAGAGGCAGGAGGAGTCCTGATGCAAAGGAAAAGAGTTGTCCACTTGAGTTTGTGGTTAGTTTTATGGATGCACTTACTTATAAGGAGCTGCCCTATGAAATCTATTAATGACATGTATCACTTACAAGAGATTGCAAGAGTAGCAATAAATGGCTTCCTACAGCATGACATTGTACTGCCCTGTGCTTGTAGCTAACTGTAAGACCTAATATTCATTAAAATATACTTTTATTGCTTATGGAAAAGATCTTAAATTATCAAGTCTTTACAGACCACCCAAGCGATTCTTAATATAAAGTGTGATTGATTTCTGAAGGTTTTTCTCAGGTCTTTGGTATTCGCTGTTTTCCCCTGTTCTCCCATCCTGACCAGACAGTAAGTACACCTCATTTGTTCCAGGTAGATAGCTGAATGTGAAAAGTAATAATTCCAGTCAGCGAAGCTGGCAGCGTAATTATGTCTTGATACATATGTTGTGAGGAAACTCAAGCGCATCTGAAGAAGCCGAGCTGCTGCAGTTAATCTACTGTGTGCAGTGACTAATTTCATTGGAATGGAAGTGAAATGGAAATCTCGCTCTAGGACCTTAATGAGAGGATCTTTGCATTTGCCAAAAAAATTGACCCCGCTGGCACTGTAAAGTGTGAATAAAGAAACTGGATTTCCATTTTGCGCATCCATGACTTAGGATGAATGCTGATGTGATTTTTTTTGTGTAGAAAACTGATTGATGATCATGCCCTGTCAATAGATCTTAATTGAAAAACAAGATAAATCAGAGAAGAAATTAATGTTTTCTGTGCATGTGGCCCAAGGCTGATTCTGTGACAGCGAATCAGTTTAAGGCATTACTTCAAAGAGATTTCTAGTTACAACAGCTTATAATTCTTACAGCTTTTTGAATGAGCATAAACTAATTATAACATTGAAATAAACTTGGGACATTAGAGCGTTTCTGGTATTCTAACACAGCTTTTCTGTAGTTCTTATGCCTTATTTTTTCTTTGTGAATTGTACTGTTGAATCAGCTAAAACAAACATAGGAATAAAAACTTTATGCTGCCATTCATTTTAGTTAGAAAGGATTTGGGATGCAGTGGGAAGGGAAGGATCTTTGAGACACTGCTTGTCCTACTGCGAGTACCACCTCAGGATATTTCTTTCATAACCTGATCAACATGTGTCTTAAACTATGTGGGAGTAGCAGGGCAAACTATTAAATAGGAAATTTTTGGGTAACTGTGTTTTTCTGATAGTGAGGCCTCTAATTTGTATCCTGAATTGATTTATGGCTGGTGTGTATCCCTTTGCCTTTGGGACAGTGGCTTACACAAACCTTTTGCCTAATGTCATTTTTCCCCTTTCTGGACAACAAGTACATCTTTTGCTGAGTGAAACAAAATTCTCTGTCCTTGTTAAGCAGATGTATGTCCTTTCCCAGCTGCAGCAGCGCTAGATGACAAGGTTGCCATCTTCTAATTTATCCCTCCTTCTCTGGAAATTAAAATCCGTTATTATCTACCAGCAGAGCTACTGATGTGAAAACACCTTGAATAGTCTTTGTTGAATCTGTTTTTTGTTGACTGGTAGTTAAAATGGGTAAGGCAGTAACTAACTCCTGGTGACTGAAATAGATTAGGAAGTGTTCACCAAAGCAACCCTCGTTAGCTTTTATGAGAGTGCTGTAATCTCTAGCAGAGAAACAGTGATGGGTAAATTGGAGCAGAGTGTGAGAGAACTCTTTAGATCAGCACAGTGTGGATTAAGAGAGAATATATGTGTACATTTATGGTCTCCTCTGTGTGAATGTTTCATCTGAGCTTGTCCTTTTCACCCACTTCTTCAGCTGGGCTTGGGTAAAATGGAGCAGGTTAACGAGCCCCAGAGAGCAAGTGGCTTAGTTATTATACTTGGAGCATTTAGTTTCTTCTGACTGCCAACACTGATGAGTCATATGCAGATTTTGTCTGAGTGGGTCACATCTTTGAAAAGAAAACTGGTTTTGTTCCAATGAGATATTTTTATCCTAAAAAGTCTAGTAACTAAACCCACTATTGATAACTCTGAACTGGTAGAGGGTGGATATCTTGTATTTGAATGTGTTAAGGGAGCATACCTTCACTGTTTCTTTTCTTGCAGAAGTGATAGTAGTTCTACCAGGTGCATAGCGGCTGTGCATTCCAAAAATGTCAGGGGCAAGAAAAAGGTACAAAAAGTTTAAGCAGTTCTAGAGCAGAACATGTTTGTTTAATTATTTAACTTTATATTTTAATAGGGGTGAGAACAACTTCCTCTGATGTTGAAGCTTTGTCTTGTTTTACTTGGTTTTAGATTTCCTTTATACTAAAAATGTAATTTATTTTTACTTTTAAACAATAATACTCTGAGTGCTCTCTTATATTCACAGACTGCCATGTGCACCAGATATGTAGCATCTTGAATGCACATCTGTCACTGTTTGGATGTAAGCTGAATATCTCTCATAAACAGCACGCAGGCTTGTTATAAACAGTGTTATTTCAAGAATTAAATATATTTTTCATAATTTAAAGAAGTGTGTATGTCCTATAGATAATATACTTGTATAGATGCTTTCCTCATGGTATCTTGGAAGAGTTTATTTTGTCTGTTTGCCTTTTTTTCCAATTTTTTATAAGTGGTTTTTTTTTTTTATTCCCAAGCATATACATTACTCACAAAAGTTTCATAAAAAGATTGCCTGGTCATCCAAGCTAAGTACTCACGATCCACTAGTTATTCTAATTTCTATGTTCTATTGGCAGAGAACACTTTCAAATGGATGAAATAGAGGACAGTCAGAGGGGTGGGTCTGTCCAAGTAGGACACTAAAGGGTCCAACTATGTGCTTAAAGTTCAGATTGTCTGCTACAAGCTTCATTGTGCATAGACATATTTTTTGATACTTATCATTTCATAGGGCTGGCAGGTTATAATTAAAATTAGGGCAATTTGTATCTGAAATCCAAGAAGGGGTTTGAATGGAATTTTGTGATACCTTTTTCTGTATCCATTTTGTCTATAGAGCTGCATTTAGGGGTACTTTTGTAGAAAGGCTGGCTAGAGAATACCTGATTTTTCACTAAAACCATGAAGGTTAGCTATGTTCTGAATGGTGGTGGGAATACATTTGGAAAGATGACATGCACTTGTGAAAAGTGAGGAAACTGGAGGCAAGTGAATGTGGGGGGGTATTACCTAATGGCTCTTCCAGCAGAGACAATCAAAGACTTGATAAAAGGAACAGAATGAGCACGTTTTATGAACCTAAGCCATGGCTGAATGAGGGCAAGACTTGTCTTCTTCTTAAACATCAGGACAGATAATATTCTTTTAGAGCTTCCAGGCTCAGGCTCTGGTATTGCTCTATATCAGGCCACCTTCTCACCTTTTTTTCTCCTGACTCAAATAAGCTTTAGTATTTTGCAAGTTCAAACTCTGCAGGCTTTTGCTGTCTCTTAGCAATAAATCTGCATTTGATTTTTTACTAGTAGTTGAGATAGAATTCCTCACAGTCGATATCTGTTGTTGTGCCTTCTTCCATCTTTAGCTTTAAGAGCACAGTATGATGGACTCTGTTTAATGCCAGTGTGCCTCTTATTCATGCAGTGTTCACCAGGATAGAATAATAAGCAAAAACCTCTATAAACAATAGAGATGCTCTTTACCATTGTATTAAAACACTGAATTAAGATTGAAGCTTATGTAAACAGACAAATTTTTTTCTGATCAAGTTGTCTAACTCATTAAGGAGAATTTTCAGATAAAATCTGGTTGTTTTATGGTGTTCAGTTCTCACTTTCTGACAAAACACCACAACCTTGTTCTGTTGTGTGAGTTCTTGGAGCCCCAAGAGGTGGTTGGGTAATTTTACTTGTTTTTTTGTCCTGGGATAAGAGAGGAATTCCATCCTGTATAATCTTTTTGCTATTATTCTCATGATTAGTAGCTAAATAACATATTATTGTTAAGACAGTGTTCAGGTAAGACTAAAGAAGAGGTCTTCTAGGTGTTCATCTACAGCCTTGATGACTGCTCATAAGATCTAGATTTTCAAAGAGCAAGATTCTTACTTCAGAGATAAGTGAAGAGACAGTTTCTCCCTTATCCCCAGCAGATCAAGACACAAAAGGAATATGTAATTTATAGGGAATGATTTGCAGTGTGGGTTTAGCCCCTTTTTTGCTGTTTCAAAATCTGCTGAAAGAAAATGAATTTCTCAGGTGAAAAGGCTTATTGCTGCTTGCCATTTTTTTTTTTTTTCTTTTCCCCACCTCTTATGGATTGCAAATGATTTGCTATAAGGAGCTATTACACTTTGCTCAAATTCCATACTGGTTACCCTGTGATTTCGCAGATTGATTTCTTTACCTTCAATGGACACCTTATTTTCTTATTGATGAAAGGAGTTGGGAACCTTTCCAAGAGAGGGGTCTAAAAATGGGTGTGAAAATTTTAAACTTTATATATCAAAGTGTCTACCAGTTTAATACATTCTTCCTGGGTGTAATTTAAGGCTTTTTTGGAAGGAGGAATATTTACATATAAATTTTACATTTTGTTACGTTTATTCAAAATAACTGCACACCTGGCATAGTGGGAAGAACTATGACAAGTTTTTTTTTTTTTTTTTTCCCCTTTGAACATGAACTCATCTTGCTATGGCCAAGGCTATCTCTTTGAGTATGCTAATAGCTCTTCAATTTGGCAAATAATACCTCACTTATAGTGATAAAATTTCCTACAGGTGACTGAGTAGGGCAGAAGATTGAGTTATTACCCATGTGAGTGAAAATTTAGGGACCATGCTGTGCAGTATTCAGGCAGCTTTACTTATAATCTTGTGGCCAGGCAGGCCTTTGAATCTTTTTCCAGAAAATGCTTTGATATTTTCTCTGGCATCTTAAAAATAAGCCTGACACTTTACCATTAAGAAATAATAGGAAAAAGAGAATTAGAAATGGAATAAAAGATCACTAGTGAATGATAGCTCATATACATATCAAACAGACATCAGCTCATTGCTCATAAAAGGCAGAAGCTCCCATTGCCATGGAGAAAACATTTCCAGTGAAGCAGACACTCTACCATTGACATCTTGAGATTATAGGGAGACTGACAAAACTTCCTCAAAGATGAAGCTGGAAACTAAGCTCTATGACTGTACCCTTCACAACCAGAAGAGTGAAATGATAAGGGCACAAAATACCTGTGGAAAAAGGTATACCTGCTGCTTATAACCCCAGGTAATTTAATTGCACAGTGCTCTGAATGTCCAAACTTGGTGGAACAGAGGAGGTAGCAACTGCAGTGTGGGCTGAAATATTTTATACGAGTGTTTTTTCATGAACGAAAATACTGATGGATCTGTGAGTTCAGAGTAATTGTTCTAACCTGTACTTAACCTGAAATGTGTTGTTTTGTTTTGGCCTGAAGAGGAACTTTTGTGTCTTTCCCTCCCTTTGGGGAGGGACTCTTTATCAGGGAGTGTAGTGATAGGATGGGGAGGTGATGACTTCATACTGAAAGAAGGGAGACTTAGATTAGATGCTAGAAAGAAATTCTAGTAAGGATGGTGAGGCACTGGAACAGGTTGCCCAGAGAATTTCTGGATGCCCCATCCCTTGAAGTGGAATTGGACCAGGCTAGATGGGGCTTTGAGCAACCTGGTCTGGTGGGAGGTGTCCCTGCCCATGGCAGGGGGGTTGGAACTTGATGATCTTTAAGGTCCCTTCCAACTCTAACCATTCTATGAGTCTATGAAAACTTTACTGTGAATTTGTCTATTTTTTTTTTGCAGTTAAATCAAGTGGTGCAATAAAAATACTATTCTTCCATAAAAGACAAAGATGAAATTTGGCATTATTCTTTTCCTGCAGTCCGAAAAGTGTTTTAGTAGATATTTTGTTGTTGTTGTGGTTCTGTCTGGGCTGTTGCTGCTTTTTTTGGGTTTTGTTTTGTTTTCTTTTATTAATCAACCTGAATAAACCTAATTCTGTTTATGGCACCTTTACTGACAGTCACAGAGCTCATTTGCTGGTTTGGATCCTTTGTATCTAGTACACAGGCTGTCCATTTGAATCTTCGTGCGTTTCCCAGAATTAGGAATATTTTACGTATTTAACTTATGCTAACCAAATGCATTTGTTATGCAGAGAAAAATGATTTATTTTTCTCCTGTGTTGTGATTTACTTATGAGAAATTAAGCATTCTGTGACTCTAAAGTTGATAATATACCATATGTAGGGTAATTAAATATTACTGAAACATCTGTGACATACATTCAAAACAAAACTCTTTTTTGCTTGTTTTCTGAAGGCAGAGTCCCAGCAGGGGGCTCCCAGGTAACACCGAGAAATCTTTAGCAGTCAGTGCACACTAGTTGCCCACACTTGGGTGATAGCTGTGTATTTAAAAACTTCTTAGAATTTCAGTTAAATTACCATTTAGAGTCCTTAATAATTTTTTAAAGCATTTTACTTAAGGAACATTTTGTTTGCTCAAGTCTTTTGGCTCATCTTAAAGTGTTTCAGTGGAAATTGCTGTTCCTTGGATCCAAAAGTAGATGGTAAAAAGCCAAAATTTTAAAAAATCTGGCTAGTACAGATCTTGTGTCAATTTAGACTTAACACCACCTAGTATCTCAGAGCTTGGAATTCTTATACATTTTAGCAATTTTCTGCAAACAGCTTAAGCGTATACTGAATATGAAGAAGAGGCAGCATTAATTGTTTTAAGAGCAGAATTATCTGTCACGTGTAAAGAAATAATTTTAAAAGATGAAAAAATTGATATATTATCCTAGAATCCTGACAAAAAAATAAAAGAGCTAATTTATAGCTGGTTCACTTATTTCTTTCACTGAAAGACTCAGCACTTTGAGACCTAACAAGACAAGGAGGCCAGTAGCTAGCTGTATTTCAAATGATGCCAGCTGGGGTCGATGGAATAATTCTTAGGCAATAATTTGACAATTTTTTCTTTTCTCCCCTTCTCCTACTTGCAAAACATCTGACTAAAGATTCAATAGTACTTCTCCCGGTATTGAAATATATCTTGTAGAACAGTTTGTGAGCTAATAAAATGGAAATTGAGTGGGGGTTTTTTTTGATTGGACTTGAAAAGTGTGTTCCGCAGATGCCTTCTGAAAGGAGGAAATAATGGGAAATGAATTAAGATATTATTTGAACTAAATCCTTACCAATAAATAAATCTGTGCAATGTTTTTTCTTTTGTCCCTTGATCAGTTAGAACATACTAAAACTAACAAATACAACATTATGGACATATAGGTGATTCACTTGGGTAACTGTTACACCTTTTAAAAACTCTTAAATATTATCTCCTATTTTGCCAAAAGAATACATAACCTTAAGAGATATGGCCTTTCCTTTGTACAAGGATTTATTATCAAACCTTAGAACAAGTTTAACACATCCCACATAATCAAATAAACCCCAAAATATTAAGATTTCCACACCCGATTTACTTTTCCATTTGCACAAATATGTTGGGAACAGGACTTGAAGTAGATTTATGCTTCCAATATAAACCCCTTGATCACACTGCCTTACGTGATTTACAAATCCATCTATCTAAAGATTATGAAAAATGCTGCATTTGCAGTCTCTTGTGGGGTGGCTGGAGTGGCTCTGCTAAAAGAGACATCAGCAGCAGATATTGGAGCATCAGATAGTTGAATTTCCCAGGCCTGAGAAGTGCTAAGAGGTCTAAGCTTCCCCAAATTTCTTCTGCCTGCACCATGATGCATGGGAGATGTCAGCTTGCCCTTTGTATGTAACTTTTCTTCTCAGATGATAAACTTCTCTGTCTGATCTATACAAATGATGGTAATATAAGAGGGTGTGTGTATATATCTTTTTGGGAGATGATTAGTGTCTTGTTGGACCAGGCCTATTTTATGCATGTGGCTTTGAAAAATTGGCCTTTGGCGTTTTTTTTCTTGAATGTGAAGAACTGGACACTTTTTATGTGTTGAAAACATGCAGTTTTGCAAAAAGCAAGCACAAATAACTTGTACTGGTTTTGTTTTGTTTTCAGATGCTCTTTCCAAAGAGCAGCTAAGTGTACTGTCTTACTGGCCTGACTAGGAAGGACCTGTGTGGGGTTTTTTTGTTCATGCATGTATGTTTCAGGGTTGGGTTTTGGGTTTTAGTTTTGTGTTGGTTTTGAGTTTTCTTTTTTTTTTTTTGTTTTTTTTTTTGTTTGTTTGGAACTTCAAGAATTGGTGCCAATGCCTCTGCAATGCCTCTGTCAGCGGAACATGTTGGTGGTGGTGGCATGCTCAGAGAAGAGCAATGAAGCTGGTGAGGAGTCTGGAGCACAAGTCTTATGAGGAGCTGGGGTTGTTTAGTCCAGAGAAAAGGAGGCTGATGGGAGACCTCAGTCCCTGCAACTACCTGAAAGGAGGTTGTAACTTCTTCACTAAATGGCTTGTCAAGCATTGGAACAGGCTGCCTAGGGAAGTGGTGGAGTTGCCATCCCTGGAAGCATTTAAAAGGCAGGTAGATATGATGTTTAGGGACATGGTTTAGTGGTGGCTTTGGCAGTGTTAGTTTCATGGTTGGACTTGATAATCTTGAAGGTCCCTCTGACTTAGATGATTCTATGGTACTGAGGTTGGAGGCCGTGACTGCTGTGTTACTCTGGCTTGTGAGCAGGTACCTCAGCTAAGGTGAAACCAGCCACATTGGGTGTAGACAACATGCTACCTGGGCCGGGGGAGCTGAGGCTGATGCTGCCTGATGATTTACCCAGAGATCAAGAAATAGTCTGCAGTCAGCTCAGACTCTCGTGTAGGTCACTCCCATGTGAATCTACCTACTGTAGGTTTAACTGCTGAGTGAGCTTCAAGTTGCTTTGTCTGCACTTCTGACTCTTGCTTTAGGCTCTCAGTACCTCCAGTACTTACGATGCTTCTAGATTCTTCACTGAAAGATTATGTCTAATTATATTTGTATTGCAGTCAAATATGTCACCCAAAACCATGTGGATTGCTTTTGAAGCACCTGCCTCCTCATGTCTACCATGGTTGACTTCTCAGCCTAACAAAAATAGGTCAGGCATGCAGCTTAAGGTGGGGTTGTATTTATTACCAATGTTATAGCAAAATTTGGTGATATCACTTTATTAATTATAAACTTATAATTATTTATAAATTATAAATTTATGAATGAAAACATTCTACTTGTCACACATTCTGCCTCCTAAAATGAGCACTTTCTGGCCTGGCCTGGCAGTTATATGAGACCATGTATGTTTATGCTACAGCAAAAGAGCTGAATAAAAGAATGTACTGTTGTATTTTATAGAGTAACTCATTTTGTTTTATTCTACTCAAGGATTTGGCTATTTTCTAGATTCTAAATTCTCTTGCAGCTATTTCTAAATTAGGCCAATGATATTTGAGAAGAAAGGCTAATACTCTTTTTTCTTTTAAGTGGAGATATTTGTAGAAGAGTGAGGGTTAAGGAGAAAATACATTGCCTGAAAATATTTTTTTCTATGCATGATTATTTGCCTCTTAGCATTGTACTCAAACCCCAGTTCTTAATCTGTGTTAAAATGACTTAAAACCACTGTGTTTGATTGCCTTAGTGAATTAATCGAGGCTGGGGTGCTCTTGATGCTGACACCTTTAAACTCTTGATATGGCACAAGCCAACCTTCTGTGTGGTGCAGAGCAGGAACAGCCTGATGGCTGTGAGCTTTGTGAGCCAAGGGGGTGTCTCTGGAAAGCAGCAGCCCCCGCAACCTGGCACCGTTTACCAGTTTTCCACTTTGTGTGTTGCTAGTGAATGGGGTCAGGATTTCATCAGTTTTAGGATAGTGTTCGTTAGGAGAGCTCTTGTCTCTTGGATAAGAAACCTAAATGAAGACTTCTCGCTCTTGTGCATCCATCAATCTGCTGCAGGTCTGGTAAAATACTTGCTGCCTCCCGTAGGACCTTAATTTACCTGCCTGATACCTTTATTGCTTAGAAAAGGTACAGATTTACCCCTCATTCCCTGCCCCTCTAGTTCTGCTTGAACAGATACTTCACTGATGTCACTGATCAACATCAATATCAATGAAATAGGACCAAGGTTGGTTTTGAGCAGCTAAGAACCGATGTTTTCTCCCTAAATAATAATTGTTCTCAGCATGCTTGAAATTAATAGCATGCAAATTGAAAATCTGCAACAAAGTACAACTTTAATTACTGTCCCTTTTTTAGTATTAGAGGGAAATGTTTGTTGCATTGTGTGTTACGTTATTAATGTTTGTTACATTAGTAAATATCTTTTTAATCAACTCTAAGATGTGGAAAATACACATACTGTGGTATGTATCAAATGTATGCTTATATGAACTAATTACAGTAGCATATTAGGATTCAGCACAGATCTCTATTGTTATGTAGCTTTATATAGCATTAAAAAATTCTATACTAAAAAAATCTGTGCTGCTAACAATACACACCAGATCTGTACGTTAAATTGCAATGTTTTTTAGAAAAGCTTTGTCCTTTTTCTTTTGAAAATACAGGTAAGTGTTGTAACTGTAATGTCCATTTGGTGTTGCAGAGTATCAGCAGCAAGAAATGTATAAAAAAATCTAGCATTTCAGGGAAAACGCAAAAATAAAATTATAAGCACTAGCTTCTAAAGTATGAAGATGAGACATGTGCTACTGAAGGGGTATGTGCGCAACTGGCCATGCTTATATAGTGGAAGTTACATGGTTCATTTGTGAAAAGCTTGTGGGAATTTTCTTTCTGGATGCTCAATTATGAGATATTAGTGCACATAACAGGATACCAGGCATGAGCTTTTATGGTTTGTGAGAAGAGAAAGCTAAGGTGGTAAATATAAAAAAAGCTGCTTTGTGATCTGAAAGCAAGTAAAGAAAAAAAATACTAATTAAAAAAAATGCCTGTGTTATTATTGGATGAAGTGATTTTTAGAGTTTATATAAATTTATTTGAACTTCTTCTTGATCAAAGGTACTTCAGTGTTAATTTCTGCCATTAAATTTATTTTTACTTAATTTCTGTCTCCCAGTGTGTTTGAGACAACTATAAATAATATCATTATTTATACACACTAGAGCTGCGCTTTGGTGTGAGTGGAGTTCTTTTAAAAATAAATAGTAAAAATAGTTACACACCATTATATTTAGAAGTACAATTTTGATGCATATTGGGTTGACAGTGGCAGAGTAATAATTCCAAAGTATTGGAAGACATTTGCACTTCTGATATGAGGGAAGGGGAGGACTTGCTCAGATTTAGTAGGCAGAATGTAGTCTGTAAAATAGAGGATAAGAAAATCATCCCAAACCAATTTATATCAAGACAGCAAGAGATGATGTGCTGCATAGAAAATCCATACTTTGCAGTGCCCTTCAGCTTTAAAAGTAAACGTTTGTTAAATGCTGTCCAATTTCTTTTTTAATTGCTCTTTGAATAATATTACTATGGTTAAATAGTATTTTAGCAATATTAATATACTTAATAGGTGACGTATAATTTCAACAATCTGAGTTTGATCTAGAATCTGCTTGAATTAAGTGGTCTTTGAGTAAAGCCTAGTGGGCTTTGCTCTGCAAAATGCTTATAATTCAGTTCTTCAAAGTGCTGTACTTGATAGCCACAATCAATTACAGCATGTAAAGCTTGTGTTTAAATTCAAGCCTGTGAAGCCAGTTGTGACTCCACCACACTGCTTATGTATTGAACCACTGATTAGGAGAGCCACTGCTCATGTATTTAAAGCTAAATCCATGTTAAGTATTTGAGTATTTGTGGTTTATGGGGTTTTTTGTGGTGGTGTTTGTTTTTTTGGGTTTTTTTTTTTTTGCATAATCTCTATAGGACTTATTCAACCTGAAGTGTTTCCCCACCTTCCTGAGGTTATTTTCACATTTTAAAAATGCTGCATGAAAATGAAATAAAAATTAGGTTGGCTGAATTTGTTCCAAATCAAATGCAGTCAATTATTTTACAGTTCAGTAGGAGTTCATGAATAGTTGCTCCCCCATAGAGCTGCATGTTTTTTCCCCATCTGCTGATTACTGGGGGCAAGGGAGGGGGGAGATTTGCCTTGCACAGCACTGGAGGGGTTCCAGTCTGCATGCTTGTGGTGGTAAGGGTTTTTGGGATTGGTGCGACCGGTGGCTTCTTCCTCACTGTATGTGAGGCCATTTGTGCTAATGGAAGACAGCAAGGCTGTCTCTCAGTTACACGTGGGACTCCTTGCCCTGCCTAGGACCCTATCTTTCTTCCTTTTTCTTGTAGCTTTAAGTATCCCATTTCCATTTGTCCTATTTAATAAATACTAATTTACACCTTAATTTCATCAAGCCTGCTGGCTTTAGTTTGTGCCTGACACTGAATAAAGCCCCAGTGTTTCAGAAGAAGTATTTTTGGTTTGCACATAGAAGCCTATAAGCAGTTACAGGTTTTCTGGTTTACCTGCAGTAGTAAAGGTTTCCATAAACGACCCCTAGTAAGATTTAATGGCTGTATTCACCTTTTATCTTAAATTTCATCAGTTTGGGCTGTGTGGTTTTAGATATAAATTATTACAGCAATCTTGGTCTTAGCTATTCTTCATCAAACAGTGTTAAAGAAATGATAAAACCCTGTGATTGGCATGTTACTTTATATGTAACACGAGTGAGCAAAGGAAATAAAGTAAATAAAAATAAGTAAATGGGTGAGTAACATGGTAGTGAGATTGCATTTCACTGTATATATAGCATTACGTGGACATAGCATAAAAGCTACAAATCCAAACACTCCAGAGCAAGGAGGTGCCTGAATTGAGGTTGTCTCTTTGATTTCCAGCTGTGGCATTAAGCAGTGTAGAGCACAGAAGCCTCTGGGGATTGGTACAGAGCAATACGGTACATAGAGCTTCCAACCCAATACTGGAAAAGTAAAACAATGATGAACTGGGCTTCACGCAGCGAATGGGCTAAATATCCTGGTCCCCCACTGATTTATCATCCTTATCATCATGTAGCACTCTGTCCTTTCCAATCTTTGTACATTAAGTAGGGGAATAAGAAACCTCAGGCTGGGCATGCAGAGTGAGTGCTGGGAGCAGCTGGAGGACGCAGGTTTGGGAAGAAGTGCTCACCCCCTGGAAAGGAGAGTGCAGTTAAGCTGGAGAGGAGTGTAAATGCAGTTTTCAACATCTAAGCTGGAGAAAAGTCTGTCTGGACCTGAAAAAATGTTTCTGAAGTGCAATATGCCCAGTGGGGAAGCAGAGCTTTGTGCTGCTCCTGCCGTGTTGACTGCTACTAGCAGGGTAGATGGCTGCAGGGAGGAGACAACCATTGAAAAAAAAATAAAATCAGAAAGTACTTTTTATTTGAACTAGAGTGGTACAGCGGTTGTTTGTGGGGGCAAGTTACAGTTACTTTATTCTTGCTACTTTTTGTTTGGTGTCTGAATAGAACTACATCTCTTTTTGCATCTTAAAAACAAAACAAGCAAATGCAATTTCTGCAGGATTCTCTTGTTCTGTTCCACATTTTTTTCCCGCAACTGGAACATATAGCTATTCTTCAGTTAGATTTCCTCACTAAAAATGAGTGATGCCAAAGTGTCTCCTTCACTGCTCCTGCCTGGAGCTACGAGGCAGACTACACCTGTACTGCCTCTTCGTGATTTCAGCAGTGTTTAGGCAATCACAACACTCGGCTTCTGTGTGAAAAATAAGCTATATCTTGGTATGCCCATGCCTGCTTGAGTGCTACTGTGCTTCATACAGTAAATTACAGACTGTAGCTACACTGAAATGATTTAAAAAAACATTTTTTTTTTTTCTTCAGAATGTATTATACAAATCAGTTTGCAATCTCTATCAAAATACCTGCAGTTATGTGGGAGGTGACCCAGGTTTGAATGTGTCAAATTAACTGTTTTTGCACAGGGTAAGAATGATCCTGAAAATACATTTTTAGCTTATGGCAACATAGCATATTGATGGTGCTACAGCTCCCAGGCAAATACAGATGTTTTCTGTTACGACTTTATAAACACACAGGCTGGAGGAGCCCTTGCCTAAGCATGAGAGGGCATAAGCTCTCTAGTCACCGTGGAAGGTGAGGAGTAGCTCTTTCTCCTACAGCTACTGAAGCCTGTTTAATAAATGTTGCTGTATTTTGGCCGTGCTTGCTGCCTCCTGTGCACAGACTTGGTGCCAACTGCTTTCTCCCCATGGCTTTAGGGACTGGTCATTGCTCACTCATCTCCTTGCACCACTTATGCCATGCCCAAGGACTGGGTTATGGACTCGGAAGAGGAGATGACAGAGGAGCACAGACAATTCGAACAGTCTGCAAGCAGCAGGAGGGATGCAGAGGAAAATCCATCTGCCTCAGGATCAATCTGCTCTGTTTTTTTCCTTCAGAGGTAAACAAAAGCTCCTAGCAGCACATTCCCTGTGATTAGGGGCCATACTGGCTGCCCATCAGGCATGTTTCCTTCAAGGGTAGTCTGTTGGAAGAAAGTTTGCAGTGGGTCCAGCGTGAAGAATTTATTTGTGGAAATGCCCTCACTCCCCTTCCTTGAAAGATTTAAAGACCTGCTCAAATGAAAGACGGGTTTGTGTCTGAACATCAGAAGGGAGGGAAATCCGTTCAAAGGTATCACTGAAAGTATGTTGCACTTCTTGACCACTAACTCTTCTGAAGGATGTTCACCACACCAGGAGAAATCCTGTTGATGCTTATTTTGAGGCAATGCCATGATAAGAGAACAGATGTCTTGGAAGTAATAAGGTGTCATTGTTTTGCTAGTGAAATGCTGAGAAGAATTAAGAAGTGACAAAAAAATACTAGGAAAGGATGGTTTAAATCAGAGCTTCCACCCTTGACATCATGAGATAAGAATTTGAATGTGGAATTCAGAACAATAAACTACTAATGTTTCCTTAAATATCTTAAAGATGGATTACATCCCTAACATCTTACCCAGGAAAGGGGGAGAAAAGAAAGGCAAAAGAAACACCAGCATGTATTGGTTTGGTAATCTAGAGCTTTGGGAGAGATTTCTAGGCAAGAAGGCAACTTGAAAAGGCAATAAAAATAACAAGAGACACTGCTAGTGCCAAAAGGATTATAGCTAATGGGATCAGATGACTTTATTTTTTTCCCCCGTTTTTAATAAGAAGTGTCCAGTATTTTACCAGCTATACTGGGACTAGGCTGGAGCTGTTTCAGAAATGAGCCTCACAGTGCTGCAGGTTTGCATATTGATTCAAAGGGATCTTTTTAATTTCTCTTAGGAAGCAGGTGGCTAACGTCACAGAAAATAATAATAGCTCCTGGTGGGAGTACTTGATAGAAACTGAAAAATCATGTGCTTCAGGTACATTATACTTAACAGTGACACTCAACATCCCTGGTGTATTTGAAATGGAATTCAGTGAAAATATTAACGTGGAGTGAAATATGTTTGTGTGTGTAGACCTGCTTGGGTAATAGAATGAAAGAGGTATGTGGTTTGTAGTGGTATGCATTATTTGCTGCTGTGAATAATTAACAGAAGTAGCATTTGCAATAAGAGACATCATAATGCAGGATTTTAGAGAGCAGAAGGTTTAGGTTCTGTGTCTGTACAAGTTTATATGCACTCAATATTCTTTAAACTGTGGGGATACAGCAGCTAAAAGTTACTGGACAAAATAGCTAAAGGGACTCTGTTTCATCATAGAAATAACACTATAATGGAGACATGCTGAAGTGATAATCCTTTGCTATATGATCTAAAACTAGAGCAGCGCATTCAGTGCATATTTCCCTTGTTTATCCATCTGTAAAGCCAGACGATTAACCTTGTTTTATCTTTTCTCAACTCTGTTGAGACTGAACATTTCATCAATGCCAAACTGCCAAGTACATGGATGCAAGCGAAGAAGGTTATTTAGAGCTTTTGTGATTGTTCCAATTCCTGTTTAAAGAAGGCAGTAAAATTTCATATCTGAGCCTGCAAGAAACATTTAACTCTGGACTGAAAACAGGAAATTTGTGTGGGGAACAGGAGGCATGGGGAAAAGCAGGCCTTTTAATCATCCTTGAGAGATAGTTTAATGCCCTGCCTAATTTTGTGGGAGCTCAAACTAAATGCAGGATAATGTGTGGCAAAGTTTCTTCTCTACCTGTGAGACTAAGATTGGAGCTGTGCTCAATATTCTAACAGGCAGTGATGAATTTTATCTAAGAACATCTTCTGCGGCATTTTCTCCTGTTTAATTTCTTATGAGGTGTAGGTGTCACTGTTACTGTAAATTGCTGCTTGTATGATCTGAAGGTAATCTATAGGCTGACAGACGCACGTTTATTACCATGAGAAAAATGACCGCTAATAGATGCAAACAGCACAATAATTGCCATCTGTTGTATGAAACCTGTTTTGGTGTCTCTTAACTTCATTCTTTCTTCTGCTCATTTGTTTTCTTTGTCTTGAATCAGATTTTTCTTGTGGGATGGGGACGTTACATGTGTTTTCGTGGCAGCTGGCAGACCCAAATCTGTTCACTACATATGCCTAAGTAGCTGCCTTGCCCTTGGAGGAAACACGGCACATCAGCTTGAGCTGTGAAAAAGACCTGACAGCCAAGCACCTCTTTCTGCACATGGTTGGTGCAGACAATGCTGTTGGTTGGAAGACAGTTGCTTGGAGCACCTCTGCTATGAGGACAGGCTGAGGGAGCTGGGGTTGTTCAGCCTGGAGAAGAGGAGGCTCCGGGGAGACCTAATAGCAGCCTTCCANNTTAAACTGAAGAAAAACAGATTTAGATTGGATATTAGGAATAAGTTCTTTACTGTGAGGGTGGTGGAGCACTAGAACAGGTTGCCCAGGGAAGAGGTTGAGGCCCCTTCCCTGGAGACATTCAAGGTGAGGCTCGATGAGGCCCTGGACAAACCTGGTCTAGTTGGTCTGCTGACTGCAGAAGGGTCAGACTAGATGACTTTTGAAGGTCCTTTCCAGCCAGATGATTCTATGATTCTACTGATGCTAGATCTATAGCAGGTGAATAGAAGTAGGTGCATGGCATAGATTTCTAGGTGTAGTTTATATTGTGTACAACTGCTTGTGAGGGACTGCTTTGCTCTAGTGCACATTCTTGCTGCTGTGAAACTGCTGGAATGTAAAATAATTTAGTTCCTGATGCTAAAAAAAAAGAAAAAAAGAAATATTTTGAAAAGCTCTCAGGTCAAAAAGTTCTCTAATGATAACTGTTCTGCTAAACCGATTTCCAGGAGCCAGTTTGATTGAAAGGAACTGTAGGAGGTCTGAATGCAATGGGAGAGATGTATTTTTCAAAAGCTGTGCGGTCATTTGTAGCAACTGATGTACTACCTGCAAATCTGACAAGTTCAAAAGAAAACTTATGATGAACCAAAGTAATAATTTTTAAATGATCTTTTTTGTTTCTAGTGAAGCTGGAGTTGATGGGTTGGAAGGCTACCTCTGAGTGCACGGGTAGTGTTGTGTTTTAGAAGGTTAAGTTGTTATAGGATAAGAGGTCATTTCCCCAAATATTATTTTCATTTTGAATTGCTGCAGCAGTTTGTCTTTTTTCAATCCTATCCTAAGTACAATTTTGAGGTATTTGAGCTAGGATTTATGCTTTATGACTTTTTTTCTGATTAACTGAAGTCTACTTTTGGGTTTATGTTCTCTGGACGCTATTTTCACTGTTGAATGATAACAGCAATCATAAGTTATTTCAAGCAGGCAATGGTTTCTTTCCAAGAAACTTAACTTCAAAAATAATGCAAAGCCTACTCAGACTCTCCAGCAATCTCAACATAACAAATAACTTGGTTTAATTTTAATTTTTCACTTCTGTGCCTTATCATTAGAGTGTGCCTATTCAGATTTTGGAATATATTTTTATATGCAGGTGGGAATATAGGTTATACTGTAGGAAGAAGCAGTTGTGGTGTGAAGAGGCAGTGATAAACCAAGGCAGGTTAAAGAAAACCTGTAGTCAGATGTATGGATAATCCTTAAATAATTCATGTAAAACCACAAATGTTCTCTTTTTCTTCCCTACCAAATGCTGGTCACGTTTCTTTAGATGACTCCAACTTTATATTTTACATTGTCCTAAAGAACTGCTGGAGAAACTTCAGAAGGAAGGGTTTATCTAAGCTATGATTGACCATCATGTGGGAACCACAATAAGAACTCATCAGTAGTGTTAATATGCTCAGGGGAGCTGAAAAATACAGAAGCATTAGTCTTTGTTAGTTATGGCTATAGCTTTTAGGGTAGTTTTGATGCCTTGTGGAAAATTCTTGGATATATTATGGTGGTCTAGGTGGAGTATGTGCAGATTTATACAGCTGCACTGAGAAACCGAGAGAAGGGGGGTGAGAGCAGCATTGGTACTACCTGCACCTACCAATCTTGCCTTGCATTCTGCCAGGACAGCCATACATCCAATTAAAAACCACAACGTACCGTAGGCCATAAAGGACTGTCCCATCTGGATGGAGTCGAATCATTCGGTTTTTCACTGTCACCCCATGGACGAATGACTTCTTGTCATTTTGGAAATATGTGTCTGGCACCCAGAGCTGGTCAGCCACTCTGTTGTCCAGAGTTAGGTTCAAAGGTATTCCAGAATAAGAGAGCCTTTTATCCCTCCAGGATTGCTGGAAGTACATGGTCAGGGTGTAGTCCTAGAGAAGAAATAAGAAGAGCTTTTTAAGTTTTGCATATAAATTCACTAAAACTTACTTATTAGACAACTCTTAGTAACAGACTGTCAATAGCAATAGGAAGTTTAAGACGTTGTCATTAACCACAAACATAAGTCTTGGCCTGTCTGTGTTAACGTTGAACTTCACACTGCTCGGCAATGACCACCCCCAGCTACAGGCTTTCAAAACCTCTTGTGGGAGAGGAAATACATAGTGCATTTGGATCACACTTGCATGATTTTTGATAGGTTTTCTTTATTGTGAAAAGAGCAAGGTTTAGTTGACCTCTGCCAAATAGCATTTCATACCTCTGAGGACACTCTTTTGATGTTCCCTGTCTTTGTTGTGAAAGATTATTCCCCCCACAATCCAGAAAGTCCCTAGACCTCCTGTGAAAGAGCAAATATGACCTCAGAATGCATAATGGACAACTTCCCATTCCATGTCTGCTGAAGTTGCCAGATGTAATGACCTTAGATAGCTGGGCACATCTCAGCTCAGCCTGGGGAAAGTGGTCTTTTCTGTCCTTGGCAATCAAGTATTACCACAGAGAAAATGAACATTGTTTCTTGACTGTCACATTGCAGCTTAGGTGAAATATCATTTATGCAGTCCTTCAGTTTTTCCCTTAGTCTGAAAAGAAATTATTCTAAAAGGCTTCTGGTCTGATTTCTTCTCTTGTATCTATCTTTCTGGGAATTTAGTGATTTTAAAGGTAGTCAAATTTTTAAAGTGGAAAACCCATGCACTTTGTATCTGATGGAGTTCTTTAAAGATGACTGGAATGACTGTGTGTGAATTATTAGTTTTCTCTTCCTATCTCCTCCCCCAACCCCTTTTCAAACGGCAGGTCATTTTGTCACACACTTTTATGGCAGAAATGCAGCAAAATTATAGATATTATTGAAAAAAATGGTCAGGAGTAAGATTTTCTTTTATGTTAGGGAAAGCCTTACCTCTGTCATCGTCACAAATCCCAGCCTAGAGTGTAATTTTTGAAGAAATAGAGAGCTTAAAAGCTATCTGATGTGATTTGTGCACTTCAGCTTCAGTGGCTTCCTTAAGACTGTACCATTGCCATGAAATCAAAGCAGAGTTGTTACCTTTCAGAAAGAATTTCTGCCTGAAATATTTCATCTAGCACAGCTATAAACTACGGACTTATCATCAGTAAAAGAAGTTAATAAAGATACTGTTCTTGCTTGCCCTGGGCCTGGAGTAGGTTTTTTTGTATGGAGGAAATGCTATGACTTGGTGATCAGGGGTCATGTACAGTAGGACAATTATATCCATTCTGAGCACCGATTTGCAAGGATTTCATACACGTGCCCTTTTCCAGGTCTGCAAGATAAGGTTACTCATGACAGAGCCAAGAGGGGATATGCTGAAGGCTTATATTTTTATCCTGGCTTAGGTAACTAGGAGGAGGTCAGGACAGCCTCCTTTGTTTTTCAGACCATGTTGGTCAAGCCTGGAACTTGACTTGCAGTGGGGTGTATGCTGTGCTCTAAAAAATCGGTGATTTATAATTTAAAGTGTGAACCCCAAGGAGGCAAGTGTTTGAATGTATGATTTGAATAGAGTTGGATTAGAAGCAGACACTTAACACACTAAATCCCTGCCCTTTGTTCCTCTTATCCATATACAGACCCAGAGACCAGATGTGAATTGGATGAGAAAAAAAAAGAAAAAAAAGAAAAGTAAAAACTCTATTCTGATGCCATTTTCAGATATTGTATATTCTTTCCAGCCTGTCTTATTTCAAGAAACTTTAGGTAGAAAAACTTTTATACATGGCTGATACAAGTTAAATCCTCAGCATACAGTACTTTGCTTGGTAACCTCTACATCTTCTGCCTGATTCAGCAGCTTCTATGCAGCCTGCAGCACAGATGGAATAGAAATTCCAGTTGTATATTATTATCTTTTTTTGCTTTCCTTTATATTTTCACTTGGTCTCAAAGTGCTTTTGTAGAACTGTCATCATGCTATCCTTGGAAAAAAATCCTGACAATTGAGAGTGGTGCTGATGTGATGGTTCTCAAAGCTCAACCAAGAGAGAAAAACAGCAAGATAAGCTACAAGAGATCTTAAGGGACGTGATAAAATAAAATTATAAATAAAAAAATCTGTCTCTTGGCTCTGGCTACTAGAAGAAAATGAGTTGCTATTTTTAGCAACATAGTCTGCTTTAGAAATTATATTTCATCCAGCTGTGCTGCTGTTGGTAACACTACAGTAGAATGATGCTCTGCCCTGCAATTGTGCTAATACTAGGTAGAAGTATGTGGCAAGCCAACAAGTGCTATTGGGGAGGAAAAAAAAAATCTAATCTTCATCCTAAATAAATCTTAATGTTTCTTAACTCATAAAGAATTATCTATTTTTTCCATTCCCCAGAATGTGAGGGTGTTACACATTCAATATTTTAATGAAGAAAATGAAGAGTTGTATGTTGTGAGATGTGAGAGTTCCTGTTGCTCTAAGTCCTTACTTTAAAAAGCATAATTCAAATTTAATTTCATGAAAAGCAATTTGTATCAGAGCTATAATTTAAAAAAATGTATTTATATATTTTCAAATTCTTTAAATGCAATACAGCTTTACCTTTCTCATGTTTCATCAGTGAAGAATGAAATGCTAGCAAACCAGATGGCTAGCCACATCTTGAAAGGTTTTGTATTATTTTTCAGATTTTACAGTGGTGTGAATGACTACTGGCCTTCTACACTGTAGAATTTGCTGGGGATTTTGTGGTTTCAAGCTCTAGAGTTTATGAATAATTTCTGAATCTTTCATATCTATAGTAGTAATTCGCTGCAGATTTTTTTTGGTGTTTTATGACAGCTTTCCAAGATCTTAAGCATCAGTCTAGATATGAAATTAAATCAGACTATGTTTAAATTTTATATTTAAGAATTTCTAATCATGAGTTAAAAAAACAGAGCCCAATGTAAAATTAAAAAAGAAAATCTGTTTCTGTGGATGACTGTTCATTTGAATTATTTGTTTTTAGAAGCACACTGAATATTTTTTGTCTAACTGTACTTCCAATAATAAAAGAAAACATTGAAATGCTGATGAAAAATCATGATATTTCTGTAGATTTTTGAGCTGTCTATGCTTTTCACAAGTGCCTCCCTGCTTTTCTAGAGCACAGTCAACCTTCCTAGTGGTAAATGTCTGAGCACCAATGGTGAAGTGTATTTTGATGTGCATTGAATTTTTTTTTCATGATGAATTCTGATTTGTTAGAATGAGATGATTTTTTTTTTTCCTCTCTTAGTAATTGTGTAAATTTCATATTTCTTTGTATCAAACTGGAAAAGAGTACGTGAGCATGTATAGATGTGTACTATAACATGTAAGTTCATCTGTGTTTTAATAATGTGGTTGCTAAGACAAATACTTACATGCTTGTCCTAGGTCAGAGAGATCCTGTGAAAATATGAGTAAGAGAAACTAGCCTGTTTTACTCAAAATGGTAAATTATTCCTTAATCTGAATTTAAGCAGCCTCTTAAATAAATTATTGGCACCAAGCTTCATAGTTCGCTTGGATAATATACATTTCTTGTAGTCACTGATCCATATTGTACTTGAAGTTAGAACAACAATTTATTGTTCCAGTAAGTAATAGACTGGAGAGTTTTCATATGATACTAAAGTTACTTTTAATTTCTTTTTTTTTTTTTTTTGTCAGCAGTTCTTAGCAAAAATTAGTAAATGGTATAATATTCTGCAAATATTTAGGTTTTTTTCTAGGTCAAATCAATATCAAATGTTGATATTGATATCTAGATGAGTTTGCACACGAAAGCATCATGAAGCAAAACAAATACATGAAACACATCTATGTAATACTTTTAATAGATCATAGCATATATTGCCAGCTGTAGGATGCATAATGTATGCTCAAAGGATCTTACATTTAAATGATATCTTCAGGAACCATGCAATAATTAAGTATCTGTCAGAAAGTGAGATGTAATGCAATTCAAATATACTCTAACTTAATCAAGACAAACAACTGAAATTGCAATTCAAAATTAAATATGGAGTGATTATCAGAATTGACTGCAATAAGACCATAAATGTAGAAAAGCAATACATGTAAAATCTGTTGTGACTGCAAGCTGTCATTAATTAGAGAAGGATATTTTCAGTGATAATCAGATACCAACAAGAATGGGAAGGGCAGAGCGTTGAGACAATGGTAAATGCTCAATCTGCGAACTGGAAAAAAAGCATAATTGCTCATATGTTGTAAGCATGTTAATATACTCAGTGCTCAATTCTAGATACTGTAGAGAAGTTTTGGAAAAATATTTTAACCCAAATTGGGGAGGAAGAAAATACTGATTCTACTAATGTTGTTCTCTAAAAATACCAGACAGCTATATCTCTTTATTAAGTCTATGGTCCAGCCAACCAAGGAAGCCAGGGAGTTAGGGATGCTCATGCTAGAGGGTGAATTGTATTTGCCTTCCTTTCTAAGGACATAGTTCAGTGTTCCTTTTGCTATTGTTTTCAATGAGGTCTGATGCAGCATATGTTATCCAGCTCCATCTTCTGTCCAATTCAGCAGGAGGAGGGGGGAAGCAGCATGTACTCAAATTATTCAGTGCACTGGCCTGGTTAACAGGAGGCTGTGGTTCTTCTGGGCTAGAATTCTGTCAGGGGAAACAAGATAGGAAGCTCCATTGACTCCAGGACTCTAAATAAAATCCTTCTATTTTACTGAGAGAAGCTGTTTGGTTTTTTAGCTGGATGAGAATTTTGCCACAGCAAGCTTCAGCTCTGCAGAAATCACATTTTCATAGAATTGCAAATAATCTGTAAATATGAGATTTCTGTAGGAGGAATAAGTTGTGCAAGGTGTTATTTTGTTTGAACCAACTGGTAGCTCTAGTTGCCAGTGAAGTGCCTTGCATTTTTGTTTTTCAGATGTGCTGATAATTATCCAGAGAAATGTTTCATAAACCTTGTTGGCATTTATAACTTCACAATTAAATTAAGTATGTGGAATCACAGTTGTGTCTTACAGAAAGAAGCAGAGATCTGGCAGGAGTCCGTATAGCTGTAATAATGATGCCCTTCATTGCTAAAAGCACAGCCAGGAACGAGATTAGACTCATTACAAGAGGAGCATGTTGGAAATGAAGGGGCTTATCATCACTGTATTGGGATCCAGTATTGCTCTTTGCAGTCAAGGTGGAAGTCCCCTTAACTGCAGTGGGATTGGAATTACACCCAATGTCTTCAATCATTACTCAAAAAGCAAACCAAAAGGCAAAACGTTTCTCACTGTGATGGGTCAGTCCTGACTGGGTGCCAGGTGCCCACCAAAGCTGCTCTATCATTCCCCTCCTCTCCCCCCCCAAACAGGGGAGAGAAAATACAACAAGAAAATACAACAAAAGACTTTTGGGTCAGGACAGGGAGATCAGTCACCAGTTATCATCACGGGCCAAACACTCTCAACTGAGTGAAATTAATTTAGTTTATTGATAATTAGAACTTAGAGTAGGGTAATAAGAAATAAAAAGTAAACTTAAAACATCTTCCCCCCACTCCTCCCTTCTTTCTGGGCTCAACTTCACTCCCAATTTTCTCTCTGTCCTCCCCCAGAGCAGTGCAGGGGGATGGAAAATGGGGGTTATGGTCAGTTCATCACACGTCATCTCTACCAAACCTTCCTCTTCATGGGGAGGACTCCTCACGTTCTTCCCTGGGGTTCCCCCCATGGCAGACAAACTTCTCCAATGTGAGTCCTTCCCACAGTCTGCAGTTCTTCATGAGCTGCTCCAGCCTGGGTGGGTCACAAGTCCTGCCAGGAAACCTGCTTTAGTGTGGGCTCCTCTCTCCCCAGGGCCATAGGTGTTGGAGCTGGCTGGCCTTGGTTCTATCAGACATAGGGGAAGCTTCTAGCAGCTTCTCACAGAAGCCACTCCTGTAGCCCCCCTCCTACCAAAACCTTGCCATTCAAATCCAATACTCTACTGTAACAGCAGACTATTGTGTTGCATTTGGTTCAGTGTTTTAGTAATGGTACTTAGCAGAAGTATTTATTACCACTTCTGGCATTTAAATGCATTGTTATGATAGTTGTGTTCCATTGCCTTGGCATTATTTAACATAGAGGGAAGTAAAATCCCAGTTCGATATTGTGTGTTCTACTTAGCCTCTTGGGGAGAAGAGCAAGGACTTCTGTACTTCGGATCAGTATTCTTGCCCTCTGTTTTTTCTCCTCTTATTTGAGCTTTGCTAACCTGGGAGGTCTGAACGTGTCACTTGTTCTTTGTACAGGAAGAAAAGAGATGGTCTAATAAATACTAATATGGGTTGCTTTGATTAGGAGTGGACTTGGCTAACCTTAACGGGAAAGGAAGGTAACTGATCAGGCAAGATTATACAGATATGTGGCCAGCAGGTTGAGGGAGGTGATTCTGCACTTCTACTCCACTTTGGTGAGACACCACCTGGAGCACTGTGTCCAGCTCTGGAGTCTTCAGCACAGGAAAAACATGGACCTGTTGGAATAGGTCTAGAGGAGGGCCACAAAGATGATCAGAGGGATGGAGCTACTTTCCTTGGAGCACAGGCTGAGAATTGGTGGTGTTCAGCCTGGAGCTAGGAGGAGCCTTTCAATACTTAAAGGCAGCTTAGAAAAAGACAGGGACAGACTTTTGATTAGGGCCTTTAGTGATAGGACAAGGGGTAATGGCTTTAGACTGAAACGTGGTAGATTTAGACTGGATATAAGGAAGAAATCTTTTCCTATGAGGATGGTGAAACACTGGAACAGATTGCCCAGAGAAGTAGTAGATGCCTCATCCCTGGAAACATTCAAGGTCAGGTTGGATGGTCTCTGAGTAACTAGATTGTTGAAAATGTCCCTGCATAAGCAGGGAGAGGCTGGATCAGATAAACCTTTCAGCCCAATGGAAGGACTAAGATTGTAGATGTTGTTATACTTATGGCATGCTAGAAGCTCCTTTAAGAAAGCTTAAAAAAAACACTATAGCACTCCCAGCTGCACTTTAAACTTCTGGACACATAAGCCACTATCTGCGATAGCAATATACCAGTATAACATTGCTTACAGTGAAAATTAGTACTATGTCTGATTTAAATGGTTATGCTAATTGCTGGCATTATGAATCAGAACATGTCCATGGTATGATTCATATTTCCTGAAAGACGAAAGATGAATTGCTTTTAGTACCTGGTTGAGAGAATGATATTCCCACATTATTCTTTTTAAGAGACGTGTCCTTAAGTAAGATGGCATTGTAATGAATGCGGAGTAAACAAATACAAGTGTACAGGCATATAGAGTAACTGTATTCTATGCATACACATGTTTTTACGGGCAGCAAACAATAGTGTATTTTATATTTTCACATTTTATATGTGAATGCCCCTGAGGTTGAATAAAAAACAGTTGGAGGGAAAACAAAGGAACAGAAAAGCTTCTTGAACCAACATATGTTAAGCCACGTCTAGAGACATCTTGTGAGAGCAAATGTAGAGAGCAATAAGAGACAAAGATATTTTCTCTTAGGCAATTCCCTCTGCAAATCAGCTGAAAGCAAGGTTTTGACAAAAAACCCCCAATCCCAACGAAACTTGTCCAAGTGGTCTATGTCTGTCTGTCTGTACCTGAGGACTCCAGTTAGTGTTCAAGTCCAGGTATTAGCAACTATGGTGCAAAGATGCTCTAGGTATTGCTATGTATGGTGCTTTATGCTTAAGTCAAGAATGTTCTAGGATTCTTCTCCTGTGAGCTGTACAAAAATCTGTCTGTTCCTATGTAGATGTGAGAGGGAATGGTGGGATGACATTTGAGGACTGTCATGTTGTGCCCAAGTAGTGCTCTCTTCATTCTCTCTGCAAAGCAGGTGGAGCAAGCGCTTGAAGGAAAAGAAATTTCAAGCTTTAACATACATTCCAAAATGTTTCAGCTGGCTTGGACTGGAAGCATCAGTACACAGGAGTGACACTAGGCATTTTGGAGGAAACTATACTTACCAAGTTTTTGTGTGGACTACATGGAGATGGTTTCTTACTGACTGGAATCCTAATGAGGTGGGCATAGATCAGTTCTAAGGGTCTACAACATGGTACGCAGTGTGAGGAGTAAACCAAAGACATGGTGGAAGGATGCAGTGCTTTAAAGTTCCCAGAAAGGGAAAACATTGTGGAAGAGTAGAGAATTAATTAAACCAGACTTCCTTTGCTACCTATAAGCAAGATAATTGGAAAGCAGGGTTTTTTTCTAACAGTAGCTGTTTCTGAAGCACTTGATTTTTTTTTTTCTTTGTTATTTCTAGCTAGCTAAGCAGGGGTGAACTGTGAGACCATCATGAAGAGCACTGAATGTCTAAGGAAGATGGCACAGTGCTAAGAGCTCAGAAGATCTCAGTGCTTCAGGCGAAGCTGAACTGATTGCTCACTTAGGAGCAGATGGGAGAGGTTTTCCGAATTCTGTCTTGAGCACTGTTGTGTAAGTGATAACAGTACCAGAAATTGTAAGCACTGGACAGAAAGTTTGAAGAAAACGCAAGCATGAGAAATGTCAGCAATGTCAAAAGTAAATTGGAGTCACAGGAGCAGCCAGCTGAGCATATACAGTAAAAGAAAAAGCCTTACAACCTTTAATTCTGTGTTGGGCAGGGACTTAGGTTAAGCAAAAATTGAGTTAGAAATCAGTAATGAAACCAGCAAACCATGGCCAGGCTCCTTAGTTCCAAAAGGTGCTGGACAACAGAGTAGGAAAATTACTCATATCTTAATGACAGGTTAGGCTACCTTTGTAACAACAGCTACTGATTTTTTTTCTTTAATGCCTTTAGATACATATATGTGTAATATACTTTTTTTTTTAAACCAATTTAATTCTATACTGCTTAGGTAGTTATTTCTAGTTCTGTCGGTCTGGTGATTGAAATCTATTTGATTCTTTCTGCCTGGTTCTCAGTTGTCATTCTAAAGCATGAATTTTCTTTGGCTTCAAGAGAAGCAGATGGAGGTTGAAGTGACATGAAGTGAGGCAGTGGCTCTACCTGGAATAGAACCTGTAATTATTAGCTGACAGATCTTGAGATTTGTGTGGGTTTTTGGTGTTTTTCTTGTTTGTTTTGTTTGGATTTTTGCTTTGTATGTAACTGTCGATTCAGGTTCGTGGTGTGGTGGTTGGTTTGTTGTATTTTTGATGGTTGGGGGTTTTGGAGGTTTTTTGTTCTAAATTGCTCAGTGCTACTTAGTTACGTTGTTCATGATGCTTATGCTTGAATTGAATTTTATGAAATGGTGCTGATAATGAAGACTGTTATGTGGCTGGAGAAATTCTTCCATTGGCATCCTGGTATGTTGTTGGCATCCTGACTGCTTTACAGATTCTAATCCATAAATCATAAGGTCAGGCTGTCTCCCTGATGGCATTCAAATGAAGGATGGTAATGTTTTGTGCTGTTTCTGGAAACTGGGGACAGAGAAGCATCGTGACATTCCAGATTTATAATCTCTCTCAAAGTGAAGGTCTTTTGCACTTGGATTTGATAACACTAAGGGTGTTAGTGACGCTGTCATAGTACAGTAAAATTACTGACATGCTGGTTAGAAGGTCCTCAAGGAGTTTCTAGTCCAATCTCCTGTTTGAAGCAAGACTGTCACCCATCCCGTCTCAGGTCAGACATCACTTTCTCTAGCAAACCTTGAAGATCCTCAAGGGTGGGAATTCCACAACATCTCTGGGCAGCCGCCTCTTCTGGTGAAAAAGTCTGACACCCACCTTGAATCTCCCAAAGTGCAATTAGTAGCTGTTGCCTTTCATTGTATCATCTGCCCCTTCTGGGAGTGGTTTGACTCTCATCTTCACTTCAGGCAGTACTAGGCTACAATGAAATTTCCCCCTGGCTCTTCTCTAGGCCAGACTAAGCAAGCCCAGCTCCCCTGTCTCTCCTGATAGTTAATGTGCTCTAGGCCTCAACTATGTCAGGAACCCTCCACCAGACCCTTTCCAGTTTCTTACAATCCCTGTGGGGAGGGAAGATACAGGATGCACTGTGGGCTTTGAAACAATGCTTTTAGATTGGAAGGACTTGAGGTAGCCTTAAGCGCTCTCTGGAAATCAGTAGTGACAGTAGTCACTGTAACTAAGGCTGCTTCTGACTTTCACGTCTCAGACAAGTTCTTTGCTTGTAACTATGAAGTCAAGCAGAGTACCTTTTCTTGTTGGCTTCTCAGTTTCCTGTGACAGGAAGTTGTCATTAATGTGTTCAAGATGTCTCCTAAATTACCCGTACCCTGCTGATATCTCACAAATATCAGGGTGGTTAAAGTCTGTCATGAGGACCAGGACCTGTGAACATGAGGTTTCTTCCAGCTGGTGGAAGAAGACCTCATCTACATCTTCCTGGCCAGGAGGTCTGTAGTGGCCAAAAGCACCCATGTTGGTCTGCCTGCTAATCCTGATCCATGAGTTCTTGGAGTTCTGGATGCATTTGAGCTTTCTCATGTAGAGGACAACTCCCCCTCCTCATTTTCCCAGCCTGTTGTTCAACAACAAATAATTCTTAATTGTTGATTTTCTTGCCAGTTCTGTTGCCTTGCTTCCATCTCCTGTACGCTCCCTTCAGTGTTTTAGTTCATCAAAAAGGTCCTGTCTTAGCCAGGCAGGCCTTCTGCTGAAATTCTGGCATTTCTGCGTGGATGGAGTGGATTGTTCCTGCTTTTCTTTATAAGTCAGCCTCCACCCTTTCTACCTGATGACTGCTTGCTGAGGAATTTTACTTGGCAATTACCTGAACAAGCAAAATGAGATCTACCGTCTGGAGATCTAGCTCTGCTGCTCTTGTGGTCCATCTTGTGGTCACTACAAACCAAGCGTGCTGTAAATAGTTGCTTTGTGTCTGAGATGTTTCTACAAAAGCAAGCTTGAGAAAAAGCTTCCCTATGTGATTTTTCATGATCTGTGTAATTTAAATATTAATCTGTGTACATGATAATCTAACATCACAGTTGATGAGTTTACAACACTGATGCACATTTTCTGTGGAAAACTTGCTTTTGGCCTTTGCAGGGAGTCAGCTTGCCTTTGGATACGTGTATCACTGCCACTAAATTCTCAGAGCAGAATCCAGAGTATTTTTACAGTGTTGATAATAAAGGAAGCTTTCATATTTATCTTACTAGTAGCATAACCAATTGGATAACTAATTTAGTTGGCCATTTTAATGTATTAATCTGATTAAAACCCTACAAATCCAGTGCCATTGTCAGTTTCATGGGAATCCACATTTCAAAGCATTTATAGTATGTGTAGGCATTTTAGGAGGGAGAAAAACAAGCAAGAGCAAATAATAATATCAGTCAGTTTGAAAGCATGGGGATAATACTCCTGAGTACTGACTGGGATAGGGAAGTGTAGGCTCTCTTTCCTGCAAAATAAATAACTAGGGAGAACATAGGAATATTAATTATTTGGAGAACTGAGCAGCTTAGTGCAGAAAGTTGGGATTTGTGCCAATATACTGAAAATTTTGGAAACTGTGTTGTTGAAAATTACATTAGGGACACAGTGTGAAGGGTGAAGTTTAAACATCTCACAGGGACTTATATGTAATGATCACTGACAGAGAAGACAGAGATTTGGTGTGTCCTTAATTTATTGCGCTTGACATTATATAGGCCAGAGGGGATGTTGAAGGCTGAGGGATCCTAAATCCATGAGTTGTTGGCCAGGTGATGCTTATTTCTGGGGCTTTAATATCTGGAATCGTTATGGTGCCTTAAGCATGTGAACTAAAAGTCCTCATGAATTTTTTCCTTTTCAAAACAAGAAAACAACCGCTTGTTACTGGTAAGTTTTCACTGCTTTGCAAATTAGTCAATTTCCATCCCATAGTGGAATGGAAATACAGTGTGTTTTCAGGAGTGAAATGAGCATTTCAAATTGTGCCAATGCTTTTATTCCTCCTACAAATACGGCTGGTTTTCTGTTTCTTTTCTTTAATGCTTCTACTGAATATAAAGACTTGTTTTCCACTGACATCCACTTTTTTTTTCAGACAGAAAGTTTCTCTATGCAGATGGCAAATCTATGTGAAGCCTAGTTTAAAGCTAAAATGTAATGTTTTCCCAACTACAGCTTTTTGTAGGGACTGGCTTAGCTTATTACAGGGCCAATCAAAGGGCCTGCTGTTGGAGGTGTATGAAATGTAGAGGTCTAGAAGTCTGGGCTTTTCTGAAGATAATGCTGATAAAAGGGGTGTTTGTGGACGTGAATGGAAACAATGTCAGTGAAGCAGCCTGGCTACAGAGGAGTAAGTTATGGGATGCCTGTAGCTTTTCTATACCTACAAAGCTGGTCTGTGGCAAGGAGGGGATGATAGTAAGAAAGTAAAGCTGGGACAGGAGACAAGCTGTTTGGCAGTTTTGGTGTATGGCAGAGGTGACTAAGTCATGCCATTGTCCGTGATGTAAGCAACAATGGAAATGATGTTTTCTATCAGTTGGGTTGATGGTTGGACTAGATGATCTTAAAGGTCCCTTCCAACCTAGATGATTCTATGATTCTGTGATGGGGAGGTTTTTCTTTGTGGTAATAGTGGTGAGTCTGACTATCCTTCAGTATGATAAAATGGCTCTGCCTGGTCTAGATAGAGATAAATGTGGTCAGGTAAGTGATGCTCCAGCATAAAGTAGGAGACAGCAACATGCCATGCAGCAACAATCAAGTACAGCTTTAGTGGAATGAACCTTTTCCATATATTGCCTGTTATTTGCCTTACCCAACTGCATAAAGCTTGATTGAATAGTTACAGAATTAGTGAGTTTGCATCAGTAGACACAGAACGCTTAGAGACGAACATTCTGGCTAGTCACAGGACTTTCCAGATGGATCTGTTGTATCTGGGTAGATGTTCAGTTTTTCATTTATTTATAGCAGGAATAGCTTTTGTATCTGTTAGAGTACAACAATAAATTTACTGAACTACCAAATAATATATTTTCCTGCTTGCTTTCAGCCGATTACAACATCTCTAGGTGTCTCAGGATAATATGAACATCTGTTCCCTGGAGATTGACTCTTCACAGACAATAATCATAAAGCTAATGAATGCAGTAGGGAATGGTGTTTAGGAAACAACTGGGGACAGCTCTGCCTCTCTTTGCTAACTCTCACCCTACTATTTCATTCCTTTCACCAGATTGCCTTTCTGAAACTCTCTACAGCAAGCTTGCCATATGCAATAGTCCATTTTCTGCAGAGCGGGATAGAAAATCAGATAGTGACTCTGGGACTTAAATAGTTTGCTCTATCAATTTGTGTTAGCAGATCATCAGAATCAGATAGTCCTGCCTCCTCTCCCACCCACCCTGAACCCCAGAGCACAAGACCAGCAGCAGGGCTCGCTCCAGCACTCACTAGTGTTCTCAGGAGGAGATAATCTCCCATGATTTCTCATAATTTAAGACAAGTGAAACAGATTACTTTCCTGGTATGCTTTTCAGTTTGCAATTTTTTATGATAGAACTGAATCTGACACCTAATTTGCTCTCATTAAAACAGGCTTAGAAAAATGTGTTGTAAATAAATCTTGGGATGCATATAAATTAACACCATTCAAGGTAAAATAACTTCCCCATTGTGGGTCAGAATGAAAATAATGCTATGGGGGAATTATTCTACTTCTGTGTGCTGGGGGTTTCTTGTATATTTTTTTTTTGGTAGCATTTGATGCTGGTCCTTGCTGGAGACAGGAGTTTAAAGGGACCTCAAGTCTCAGGCAGCATGACAGCCCTGTTGTCTAAGGCAGACAGATGAATGTTAACTTCTGGGTGTCTCCTGGATTACAGATGTGAGAAAACAGGCAAACAAATGTCTGTGTGTCAAGCAGTGAAATAGCTTCAGACGAGCAAGAGCTCTGTAGCTTCTGTAAGGAACGTGGATATAGTTAATTCAGCATATGCAATCTTACTGAGAATGTACCCAGGAGCAGGAAGGGAGTATAGCTGTGTTTTGGCTGTAGCAAAGTAGTATTGTATGTCACCTACTGTAACAGTAGCTGCTGCTACTGTCACCATTATCTACAGTGACATGGATAATACTCTTTTGACATGATTCATCCCAGGGGGTAGCTTAGTCACTGCCTAGCACTTGTTTTTCATCATACCCTCTTTCCTATATCACCAACCTGATGATTGGGAAAAGCTCTTCTGTGATGGGGAGTCTGCTAGGTGGAAGATAAGTGTTCTGTGTGGGAACAGTGTTTTTATTTCTCCCCTTTTTTTGTATTTACAGGAACAATTCCAATTCTTTGATCCTGTTCTTAGGCAGGTTTTAACTGTATTCCTTCTTCAAATTCTTTATGCAAAGAATGCTTGTCATAAATATATTTTGTACATCATCAATGTAGGTTCAGCAGTAGGTGTCAGTTCAATATTGGATGAACCGTTTAAATCTCTCTACAAACCTTTTCCTTCCTCATTTCATGGCAAGTCGAAGTCTAGCAACTGAAAGGAAATCACTATGGTTACAGCACCTGGTTCTAGCAATGAGTCCAAGATTTAAGTCTTACTGCTTGTACCAAAATATATACATTTGAGACACCCCCAGACATTTGGGATCGTGTTTGCAAGTGTTAAAACAGACATTGACAGTTTTAGATAATTCCATTGCAACGCTTCGCTTGCAAGACAGTGGTCTGCTATTATAAATGGATTGCTTACATAAGAAGTGAAAGAATACGCGCTAGCTTTCAACACAGCTCAAAGCAGGGTTGAGTTTTTGAAGTCAGAGAGCTAAGATTTAATCACCACCTGGTTAGCAGTCTGTGTCAACACTGTCAGCCAAAAAAAAAAAAAAGAAGGATTAAAACTTGGTTCCATCCCAGCTGCAAATATTACCAAGACATCACTGTGGGCCATTTTTAGTCATTATGAGAGTAATGAACATAACGAAGCAGCAGAGTTTCAGAAACCTACAGCAGGTGTCTTTGTGGCCCAGGTGGTATTTCCTGTGTTGAGGTCTCTCACCCCAATTAGTAACTAGTTCCAATCCTATTGCTTACAGATAGTGGAAAATCGATGACCTACTGCTGCTTTCTCCAGTAGACAGGTATCCATCCGTAAGCCAAATTAACAACCCAAGACCAGGATCACACAGGGAGATTTGCATAACATCAAGTGTGCAAACCAACTTCAGGGTGGCTTGTGTGTGCAAACTCAGCTTTGGGCTAAAGTTTCTTGTGGAACTGAAATTGGAACATGGATCTGTGCTTAGTTTTCAGGTGTTTTAATCTGCAGAACCTCTGCAGGGCTGGAAACTGTTGACTCGTACTGGTGCTGCCATGATTGGCACTTCACTTAACCTTGCGCCTGATTCCAAGCATCTCAGAAGCTGCTTAGAGGAATCTAGGTGCATGAGTGCTGTCAGATCAGTACTGGGGCTCCCATTAGGCTAAGCCTAATGCGAAAATCTGAACAAATAATGCTTTTACACTGACAAGTGTCTCTTCTGGCTGTGGCTCAGTCCCAGGAGTTAATCTGGATGGGGACTGTCTAATCTGTCTAACCATTCTGTTCTTCAGGTCAGTAAATGATTGTACAGGGTTGTCTTTATACTTAACAGATGAGAAAGGAAGGCTTAGAGTTACTGAAGAACTGAATTTCAAACAGGAGTTCAGTAGTTATGTAGATCAAATGACTCTATATCATAAAATGTGACAATGTGACTTTTTTATAGCATTCTCACAATGGCACTAATTGTTAATCTTGACAGGCTAGTTAACCTATATCTATTATCCAGATTTTTTTTTTCTTGATGAAGTGGAGAGCTAATTAGAATTTTTAAGCAAAACCCATAAATAATGTTTTTCTATATTATTTGTCAATAGCGCACCCCATTTTCACATTTTGGTTTTGGATTTTTAACTTTGATATTAATTTTTTGAGTCTTTGAAATATTATATAATGTTTTACTGTAAATAAACGTTTCCATTTAGTGACTCATCATAATCGTGGTGGTTTTGACCTGAATCTATTAAGTTTAATATTGGATATTTATAACTGTCAACTGTATCTCAGGTAGTATGTATTTCCCATGAGCTTTGTTATTTATTTTGGTATAACAATTAGGTGGCAGCTCCTGCTGCTCTCACTTGACTTTTTAGAGAGAGGATGTTTAAAAGGATGCATTATTTCAGATTAAGCTTCATTTCTATCTGAAGCCTGAGATGAGTAATTGCTAACTCTTTTTGCCCTGGAGATTTTGCTTTCTTTTGCTCAGAGGAAGCTTAAGAATGACGTTAATTTTTATTATTTTTCTTTTTAAGGCCACAAAAGACAAAAGTAGAAACAGCTGGTGATGGAATAAAATGCAGTATGTTTTCAGCAATTGTAGATAATGTCACTTCTTGTTTATTCTCTGATAACTGGTTTCTTAGATAAAAGCTTCCCCAGCTTCAACACTATGCTGGTAATGCCAAGGATGCCTACAAGCTCTAGTGAGGCTGGGTTGCTGTGTGCTACTCCCTGCAGGCAGGAGAAGAGAATTTAGGAGAAGGCAACTTCCGTTGAATGGCAAAGATCTGCGTGTGGGGAGATGTTCTTTGGTAAGGTGTCAACTGTAGGGTTGTGTGTAGCTGTTCAACTGGAATTGTCATGAGATCTGCATTAGGGTTTTTCTGGGGAAGATGACGGCTGAAAAATAGAATCAAGGCAGGATAGCGAATGTGGAGAGGAGATGGAGGGCATGTGAGGTACTGGGGCAGGAAAAAGCAGTCAGTGAGGGATCAGGCAAAGGCTAGCTCTTCAGAGATCAGAAAAGTGATCAGGAGTGAGCAGAAAGTTTGCAACATCAATTTTCTGAATAATATTTCAAGTGAAGTCAGGGAAATGCATTTCCTTCCACAAAGCTTTCACTTCTAAGGAACAAAGGAGGGAACAAAAAACAGCGCAACGTAAGTAGTTTAAGCAGCAATTTACTGGGAAAACCCGGGAAAGAAAAGAGTCAAACTTACACGCTTGTGCACCAGGGAATAGTAGGTTTGTTGTGTTCTGTTAGTTTGGTGGGTTTTTTAGGTCAGCAGACAAATGGAGCAATAAAATAAAAATATTTTTGGATCATTCGAACTAAGAACTTCAATTTTCTTGCCAAAATGAAAATTCCTTCAAAACCCCCCCACTAAATGTTGCTCAAAACCATTTTAAACAACTTTATCATAAATAATTAAGTATAGATGAACATATACATGGATTTTTTAAGATTATATTTTAATAGTATCAGGCAGTTGACACAGTATTTTTATGCTAGAGAGCTTGAAAGTTTTCAGAAAAGGTAAGAAGAATAGCTTTTAAAAATATTTCTTTTTGAGAGACCTTCCCAAACTTCCATCTAAATGACTCAAAGGGTGTGGGTGTTCAGTCTCTTTCTAAGCTATACCTAAAAGTTTATATACGAATTATGGACTCATGTAGGCTGGAGGAAACCTCCAGAAAACCTGCAGCCTCCAGCTTCCCAGCATGTCTGACAAGATCAGGCTTTCTAGGGTCTCGTCCAGTTGAGTTTTGAATATCTCTGAGGATGGAAACTCCACAGCCTCCCTGGGCAACATGTTCTGGTGTTTCATTACCCTCACAGGCAAAACAATCCCTATGTTCAGTTGGAATTTCTCATGTTCCAAGTTGTGCCTCTTATCTCTCATTCTACCTCTAAGATATGTGTAAATTAAATGCAAAGAAGCTCATACTTGTGTACTAAAATGAAAATTTATTTAGAGATGATTGTTAAAGATACTGCATGGTGATGTTGACTTTTAAATTCTTCTTATATATTCATGCGTGGTGTTTTAATAGTCTTTTTTGAACAGGAAATTTCTCAGTAAAAAAATCACATTAAAGTACAATTATATATGACATATCTATGACTATATATGACTATATAAGACAACCTATGGTTAAAAGCTTCAAGTATCTTGTAATTATCTCTAAAATATCTTTTGTTCCACTGAGTTTATATTTGAAATTTTGGCTGCAATGCTTGGTTTTAAATATGTAGAAGAGAAAATCAAGTAGATCAAACCCCGTTTTGCGATTTCCTAAATCTTCACTTACATTCTAGCAGGAAAGGAATGTTCTCGAAGACATGGGTTGGGTCAGTGATTTTAAACCCTCAGCTGGTGGGTAACATCTATCTCTTTTTTATGTGAAGGTAACCCAGAAAATTATCTTCTTTCACATAAGATATTTTTCTGAGATGGTCTCCTGCATTATTGTACCCTGTAATGTTGTAGTAATAGAATGTGTGTAGGTTTTTTTTTTTATATATTTCTCTTTCGTAATTAAAATCTGCCAGGAAATAATACCGAGGATTAATATTTTTAACCTTGAAATGTTGTCATGTCTCAGCAGAAGAATGACAGAAACAGAGCTAACACAGAATTAATGTAGAACATTTTACTATGATTAAGTTCTTATTAGCAAAGAAGAAAATAATAGTGAAAGGTTTGAGTCACTCTGAGTAACAGCTATTAGAAGTCAGGTCTTGTCATATTCTCAAGTGTGAAGAAAACTGAGGAAAAATTAAAGAAAACTATCCTTTGTTATATACTCCTAGCAAAGAAATGCCGGGAATCAAGTTTTGTATCTACTTAGAGATGTACAGGTGATTTGAGAATGTATTCAGCATTTTCTCTAGCTGGTGTTTGCAAATAATATTTCTTTGTGGCCAATGTATTTTGATTTTTAAGTATCTACCATAGAAATAAGAGTGTAGCTCAAGTAATATGTCTGTAGGAATGCTTTGCTATATATCCCAGCATAAGAATTGGTTTCCAGCTCATCTTTTCATAATCATTTACAAGCTTAGGGGAAGATCTGACATGTGATTTTAGAATACCAGCTCATTTCCCTTTCTTTTCTCTAACATAGACCATATTTTTTTAATAAAGAAGACACATTCCCCAAATAGAAGACACTCTGATATTATGATAAGGAGCATAACAGAAACTGCAAGCACTAGGGCAGTGCTTGCATTACTTTCTCATCTGTTTGCAAATATTCTTTAATATCAATTTTTACTTTGATGTGCCTGTTTTGTGTGGCTATGACTGATAAGATACCTCCTATTCAAGCCGAGGTGTTCTTGGCTCTCTTCATCTCCTGAGTGAATGCTGTAAAGCTGAAGGAATTGGGCTAGAACTGGAGTTGTACAAATCGTGAAGGCAGTGCAACCTGCCTCTTGAATTTGTCTACCAACACTGCTTTGGTTAGTTCAACAGGCAGCCTGGGTTTTGCACAGCCTTACAGAGCTTCTGTTACTAGATTGCAAGGGTTATAGGAGAGTTTCCTGGTTAAAGCAGTAAAAAGTTTTTATGGGGACAAAGAGAGAAAAATCAAATTAAATTGGAACTAAAGTTGATGCCAGTGGAGATGCTGGGAAGGAGGAAGATGGTATTGCAGAAAAAAGAGAAGATTTTATTTCAGTCCTGGGAAAAAAATGGAAGAATTAAAGAAGAAACGTCAGGATTTAGAAAGGTGCTAGCGTCTTACAAGAATTATTTCTGAGCCTTTTGATTTTTATACATTGTTAGTCTAAAATACTGAACTGCTCTGTTAGAACTTCACAAGTGCTAATATAGACTTCAGAGATGTTCACACGAACATATAATTTGATCTACTGAACTTTGACACTAGTTTGCTCAGGTACTTTCTGTAACTTTTTCCAACAGGACAGTGTATTCAGCCTCGATTTAAGACAAGTTTTGTCTGCTGTCACTCAAACAGAAAGCAAGTTGTTTCTTCATTTCTTTAACTGAATTCAGAAGCAATGGGACCTGGGTCCAGGCCTTTTTCTTGAAAGGAGTTACTATTTCTGATGAGCGAGTCAGCCTGGAGAAGAGAAGGCTCTAGGGAGACCCCATAGGAGCCTTCCAGTACCTAAAGGGGGCATACCCAGTAGAACTGCACCAGAGTGCTCTATCTACATCTATGAAAGTTAGTAAACATCTGAAATACAGCAGGAAGACGTATGTAATGTAGCCAGCAGCAAAATCAGAAAATTATTATCATAAGGAACTTAACATGGCATTCACAGAGCTCCTTAAGCAATGAAAAGTATACCAGCTTTACAAAGAAACATTGGTAAGGGCAGGTGGTGACTGCCTTTGGAAATCGATGCTCTCTTCTGACAAATGCATTAATTTGTAGTGGCTAGTAGTGTGAGCTGTAGGCAACCTCCCTAATCTAATAGAGACAACTCTAGATCTTGGTGTCTGTGAAATGTAAAATCTCGCTTTTGATGCCAGACTGGATCAATGTTTTAATTAAGAGGACCTATAATCCTTCCTTTAGCTGCCACTTTCCACTGTGTGTGGCTACATGAAGTTTTTTGTCCTACAGGGAAGAGGTAATTTCCAAAATGGTTGCTGAGAGAGACAAATAAGTAGACTTTTTAGGATACTGTGGGAGAATCCAATGCTGAATCCTGTGTTTATGTGTGCTAGCCACTTGATCTTTGTTGTGTTTTGTTCACATGAAACTACATGTTCAGTAAGCACAGACTTACGCCTGGCAAGGCCTTTTAAAGGAAACAGAATTATATTAAATTCAGAGATATTCTCTTGATGTCTGTTTTGCTGTGTGTCTGGTAAATTAAGTGGTCTGTGAATAATGCTTTGACTATTCTGATAACCTGAATTTTGATGCAGTTGGCCTAAATTTCTGGGATTCTTTCAGCTTTTGTTATTTGTTTATTATATAACATGCAAGTTTGTGGTGTTTTTTTCTTCTCGACATAATACTGATGTTTTTCATGTAAATTTCACTTATGAAGTGACTAGTTTTGAACAGAATAGCAGCACCTTCCATTATTTTACAAAGGGAGATTTCAAGTAACCTTCCATCATAGGAATGTGTCTACAAAGCATTCAAAGGTGTTTTGTTTTGAAGTAAAACCAAAAGTCCCCTGCCACCAATAGCCCTTATGAGTTTCAACTATGATATTGTATTTTATCCTAAAGTGTACTTCAAATACTGAAATATCCCTCTCTTCATATGTGATGCACTCTTTAAAGAGAATTCTTTCATTCATTCACACTTTTTCAATATATTAAGTACGTACTTGACTCAGATATTTCTGCAGTAAGGAGGAGTAGGATTATTACCAAGATAAAGATTCTTTATCTTTTTTGATTCTAAGAATGTTATTATTACTTTTTTTCTTTCACTTTTTCCCCAAATTCCTCCCTTACAAGATAGTCTTATTCTTCCATTTTCAGCCTTTTATGGTAATATAAAAATATTCCTTTATCTTAGACATTACTGTCTGCTGACTACAGAAGTGACTAGTATGAAAGTCCAGGCTGTGACAAGTGCATTTATATAATTTGTTTTGTAACAAGTTTGATAAAAGCTGTTTTAGATGATGAAGGAAAAAGTTACGCTACAGAGAAGAGAAGGGTTAAGGTTAATTTCATTTAAAATGAGTCCATAAGGAACATTCTTTCTTTCCATATAGCAGAAGGACAAGTTTTTTGCTACTCAACTAATCTTTCCCTGATAAAAGCTTCATCAGTCCTGTAAATTTCTGGATCAGCTTGCCACAGGATTTCTCTTTCCCATCAATGACATATGCTGAATCCTTAAAGCATGAGGATTACTTCAACATATTGTTCTAGTTTTCTTAATGCACGTTATGATATGTTCCTTATGTAAAATTCCTGAAATTAAACTGTGAAAGTAAATACTTACAATTAGATAAAAAAGGGTAGGATTGTCTTTTTTTTTAGATCTGGGCTTCTTTCTATGCTGTGTGCAAATTTTCATTGACAGATACTCATTTGGAAATCTTCCTATACTTTTCAGCCTATTCTAACTAGTGTTTGAGTCGGTTTTTTTTTTCTTTTTTTTTTTTTTTTTTTTCTAAATCTATGTAGATTGAGGTGTAGCTTGCTTCTAAGAGCCTCACACTTTTCACAGAAGATTCTGCATGGAAAAGGTGCCTGTAGCAGTTATTTTCCACTTACACAAGGAACTACAATAGCCTATGGAATTCAAGGGACTGAGGTTTCCATTATATGTTCCTAACTCACTTTCCTTCCAACATATTTTAGCAGTCAGCATTAGCTTTAGTGGATTACTGTAATTCCTCGAGTATGAAAGTAGAAAATATTTTCACCAGTTTTGCCTTAAGTCTAATTTCTGTGATGCTCAAACAGCTATCTCTTCTTCCTACCTCTTACGTCCTGCTAATTTAATTACAGCATTATCTTAATGGGAAGCATTATTATCGGTGTGTATAATGGAGTTCACACCCAGTGTCCTGGTCCTGAAGGGAAGACTGAAGGTACAAGTATTAATGTCCAGAGCTCTACTGGGCAGGGACCCGAAATTTTGCCTTGTTGTGCCATAGTGTCACTGGTTCAATCTAGATGGAGCAGGTATGCTCTGCTGTACTCCCATTAGTCCTGGTCTACCAGTTGTCCCAGTTGTAGGATCTATTGAAACAGACAGTGGCTTTCATTCATCCCCATCCATAAATTTCCTTTGGGAGGAAGCCCAGATGAGCTGGAGAAATACTGGGTCAGCATGATCCTCTCACAGCATGAGCAGTTGGCAAAGGCCATTTGTGGCCTGGAAAGCCAGGTAAGCAACAGGGTGCACATGCCCCTCAGGCAGGTCTGTACAGCTCTGATGGTGACACTGGATATGCTGGCACATCCGTGATCTGTTGGAGAGCCAGCTATAGGAAGGGTTACTCTGTGAAAGGTCCTTGGTATACAGGGACATGACCCCAGCCTGTTTTGCTAGTCCTCTAGTATACCATGAAGTATGTCTCCTCTTAGTCACGGTGAGGGTAGTGGCTCAGGCTTGGAGTTATTCTGTGTGAGTATTCTTGAGTATTTTTGTATGTTTTGATCAGCAGAGTACAGGCAAACATATCTATATTTGATGAATGCCATAAATAATAGAAGCAGATTATTTGAACTGAACAGCTTTGTGGTCTCCAGGAGGAAATGAGTCACTGCTTTCATGTTTTTTACATTCTTATTTGTGGAATCCCAATCGCCTGTTTGTTTTTTAATATTTCAAAGCTTTGGGTAAGGGTTCTTTGACAACACAGAAGTTATTGTGTGGGTAAAATTTTCTTTTGGTTTATGAATGGGCTTTTTCTTAAATAGCAATAATGTTTAAAGAAAAAAAAGCAAATGTTGGCTTTTTTTCCCCCTCCTGTTGTACTTTTGCACCTGCCACATTTATTCTTCCTCTTCTGTCACTGAGCTGGATGCAGTTAATAAATATATGCCCAAGATAACTATCTGTACCCTGGTTCTTCCAGCTGGTCTTGCTCAGTTTGTACCAAGTTATTTCTTGGTGTGTCCCTTCTTGGTCGGCTGTCCAGGAGTCACAAGAGTGCTATGGGAATTTCTTCTTCACTTTATTTGATACTAATGAATGCTGGGGTGGTGCTGGGTAAGAAATGCTTTCTGAGACTTAAAGACAGGAATAAACACTTTTTCTGTAAGTTTAGAACATTAAAACCATCTTGTGTTGATATCATCAGTACAGAAGTAGCTGTCATTTAATTTTTTTTTTTATTAAAGCCTAAGAATATAATGTTTTCCATGGTGAACTATTCTTTCATTTGTGTTCAGTACATACCAGCTTGATTTATTGTCCTTAGTTTGCATTTAGTTAACATCAGCTGCTGATGTTTTTAGGACAAATTGCCCCTTCAACTACATGGCATGAGAGTTCTGTGTTTTCATGTTTTTCTGTATTATGTATATTTATTTTCAACAACCCACTAAAGGAAAGACCAGTTCTGCTTGTTTGGTTGGCGACAGTAAGTAGAACACAGTCTGATTTAAAATCCAGTATTTATGTAGATGGGCTAAGCAGCCCTGAAAAAGAAGAGTTATGTAGCTATCTGAGATGAAGCATACTGTAAGAAACAGCTACACTTCAGAAAATAAGTAGAAGCCCTGGCTGTTGCTGGGTCTCTGTGAGAATAATGATTACTACTGTATCTGTAGAAGACTCAGCAAATTAGACCTACCTGTTGGTTCTGGTCCAAGGACTAGTATGGAATGAGAAAGAAGCTTATTGTCTCTCTAGGGCTCTCTTTTAGAGCTCCTCCAGGAGAATTGTGAGAAATGACCCTTAATCTACAGGTGGTCATTTTCCCCTTCACTCAGGAGAATTGGTAAGATGTTTTGTGATCACTTCTTGAGCCTGTTCAGGTCCCTCTGGATGGCATCCTGTTCCTCGGGTGTATCAACCACACCACTCAGGTTGGTGTCATCTGCGAACTTGCTAAGGGTGCTCTTGATCCCAGTCTATGTCATGGATGAAGATACTGAACAGAACTGGTTGCAATATGGACCTCTGACGGACACCACTTGCCACTGATCTCCCATCCAGACATTGAGCTGTTGACCACTATCCTCTAGATTCAACCATCCAACCAATTCCTCATCCACAGAGCAGTCCACCCATCATATCTGTATCTCTCCAATTTATTGAGAGGGATGTTGTGAGGTACCATGTCAGAGGCCTTACAGAAGTTCAGATAGTTGACATCTGTAGCTCTGCTCTTGTAATCACTCCATCATAGAAGGCCACCAGTTTGGTCAGGAAAGACTTGTCCTCGGTGAAGCCATGTTGGCTGCCTCAAATCACCTCTCTGTCCTCCATGTGCCTTAACAGAGCTTCTAGGATGATCTGTTCCATGAAGTTCCCAGGAACAGAGGTGAGGCTGACAGGTTGGTAGTTCCTGGAACCGTTCTTTCTGCTCTTTTTAAAAATAGGTGCAGTGTTTCCCTTTTTCCAGTCCCTGGGGACTTCACCTGACTACCATGACTTTTCAGATATCATGGAGAGCAGCTTGGCAACTACATCAGCCAATTCCCTCAGGACTCTGTGATGTATCTCATCAGGTCCCATAGAATTCTGTATGTTCAGGTTCCTCAGGTGGTCATGGACCTCATCTTCTCTTACTTCTTCTGGCTCACATATCTGTAGAAACCTTTATTATTCTTTGCCTCCTTTACCAAGATCAGCTCCAGCTGCACCTTTGCCTTCCTGACCCCATTCCTACACAGCTGGTGCATCCCTGTACTCTTCCCAGGATACCGGTCCCTGCTTCTACTGCCTGTGTGTTTCCCTCTTGCCCTTTAGTTTGATCAGCAGGTCTCAACTCGGCCATGCTGGTCTGTTGCCCTCCTTGTCTGATTTCTTACACCTGGAGATTGAGAGATCTTGCATTCTATGGAAAGTGTCCTGGAAGCTCTGCCAACTCTGTTCTGTTCCCTTGTCCCTGAGGGCAGTTTCCTAGGGGGTCCTGTTGACGAACTGCTTGAAGAGCTGGAATTTTGCTTGCCTAAAATTCAGGGTCCTGACTTTACTCTTCCCCTGACCCGTATCCCTTAGAACTGTGAAATCCACCAGTGCATGATCACTGCAGTCTAGGCTCCCTCCAATCTTGACATCACCAATTAGCTCACTTCCCGTGGTGACCATCAGGTCCAGTGTCAGCTCTCCCCAGTGGGGCTGTCTTATTACTTGGCTTAAGAAGTTATCTTCAGTGCACTCCAGGAGTCTCCTGGAATGCCTACAGCTCGCTGTGCTACTTTTCTAACAGGTGTTGGGCTGGTTGAAGTTCCCCAGCAGGATGAGAACCTGTAAGCGCAATGCCTGCTGTAGCTGGAGTAAGAAGGCTTTGTCAATTGGCTCTTCTTGATTCGGTGGCCTGTAGTAGACACCGACCACAAGGCTCACTTGTTGCCTCATTCTCTTATTCTTACCTTTGTGGCTTTCACAACCACATATCTACTGGAAGGAAAGCTAAACGTGCCAAGGTTTCTTTAGTGAGGTTTTAGTGAGGTTCAATGAATGTTAACTGACTTAGAGGATGTTTCTCTTAAATAAGTCTTGGGTTTGTACTTCTTGTGCTGCAAACTCCCAGTAGCTGCATTGAAAGTATGAACTCCAACCCTTGAATGAACAAGCACACAAAAAGGAAGGAGTTTAGAAAGAACCATCTATAGAACCAGATGACAAAGTCCTAAGTCTACATGGCACTGTAAGACTTTTACAGAAGCCTTGTGTAAATAGGTCATCTGCCCTGCTGAGTGGCAGCAGATGTTAAAACAACTGGTTTGTAACTGAACTCTGCTCTGTGCTAAGAGATGTCTACTGAGATTTGAGTGAAATCCCTGTGATAAACATCTTTGGAATGGGCTCATAAACGTTGTGCCAAGCAAACGGGGAAATAATTTTCAGAAAAATAGGAAATTAAAAAGATACACAAAAATTAAATTGGCACACATGTGAATGAACGCTATTGATTTGGCTGGTTTGCAGAAAAAAATATGTTGCTAATGCTTTGATTAGCATATGACTGAGACAGGCATTTTTAGTTTAGGTTGTCAGCCCAGTTATGCTAAGGCTATTATATCTTTCTCCAAAAGATACTTTTCTGAACAAAACTCTCTGGGCAATCACATCAGGAATCTGACACGTGATACCAACAGTCTCTTTTGGGATAAACTCTCTAAGGCTTCTATGGTTTGGAAAGTGAAAGTAGCAAAATAATCCCTGAAAAATGTCATGATAGAGATTTGTTTTCTTTGTGTGTCTTTTACATACTATGGAGCTTTTTACCATGACGTCAACTACTTTTGCCTTAGCTCACTTGAAGATTAATATGTATTCTGCAATTACACCCAGGACTTTGAGTCAGATGCAAACCTCACGTATATGCCAGGTGCTAAAACAGTCCCAAAGAGTAGATCTGTGGGTTCTAGCACTTAAAAAAAAAAATAATAATGAGGCCACTTATTTCAAGACTTAACTAAGAATAATTTGGAAACAAGGACAGAGACTGTGTGAAGGTGGAATACACCTTTTATTTCTACCCTTTTCTATGGTTTGAGACAACTTGGAAGTAGTCACACTGTAGTCACACTGTCCCTCCCAAACATACTTTTACAGGTGATAATGAGGGATGGTAGGCAGTTGGAGACACCATGCTGTGCAGACACAGAAGAGACTTGCGTTAGATGTCATTTAAGTCAAGTTGCTGGTGATGGATTCCCCAACACTGGGGAGCTCAGCTGGATGGGTAGTGATGAGTCTCTCTGAAGTCTTCCTGTTCATAGGTGGATTAAAGCTGCGTGAGGATTGTTACAGCCAATGGAAATCCTGTCTGGTTATGCTTCTGGTAAATCAGGAAGAGAAAGGCCAATCTCTCATCTCAGTCAGCAAGAAGATGAGTTAAATGTGAGAGTTAATGGATAGGGACAAAAGATGAGAGGAGCAAGGATGCAGTGTCTAGATTGGGGGGAATGTGTATCTGTTTCTAAAGAGAACATAATTAAATTTTATCATTTGTATGTTTTATATGATAAAAACTGACTCCTTATGTATGAGTATGGTGCCACAGAATTAGGGAATCAGCAATAATTATTATAATTTTAAAATCAGATTTGACTAGGATGGATTTCTGTGTTTGCATGAGGAAAAATTCTAGAAAGTGCTCACACACTTTCAGTGCACTGTAAGGATCAGTGCTGCATTATCCTGAAGAGTTGAATAAAGGAGGAAAGTGAAACATAAACAACAACATAGAATGGTTGCACTGTCTAACTAAACAAAGAAATAATCAGAAAAGGCAAAAAGACAATCAGCCAGACAGCAGAAGAGGAGATTCTTGAGCTTACAGGGGTTGTTAGAAGAGATGAATGAAACTGCTGGTAGATGAGTAGATAACTGGTTGAAAGGAAGAGAGAAGAAAAGCTGCCAGGGGTACTGGTTGCCATTTAGAACAACAGGCTACCAATTCCAGAATCTAAGTTAGAACTTGGAAGCCCAAGTTTAGGCTACAGAGTTACGTGAACACGGCCTTTTGACCAGCCAGCCTTCTCCAAACATAAGGACACACTGTGACCCCCATGTTGTTTGATGCTAAAATCATTGGGAAGACACAAGCATGTTGTGATGTGTTTAACTGAGGGTGTTAAGAGCTACCTCATCATAATGAAATATAATTTTATATTATTTTCATGTTATTTGTTGCCACAAATAACAGGTGTTAGCATTAGATTTATCCTTGCAATGCTCACTGGGGTAGGAAAGTTGCTCTGGAAACATAGTGATAGAACATGTAAAAATTTGAAATGGTTTCACTGTGATTTTAAAAATTCTTTTGTGTTTTTAGTAATAAGTAAGTTTCCATTTACACTTTGTTTTATTTTAAGTAGTCACTGCATATAATTTAATTTGGGAATTTGCCTAAAAAGGGGTGACACCACCACAGAAATTAAGCTAGATGTGCTGAGAGCACTCAGTGGTGCCAGGGCGTTATCTTATGTCAGAACAGGCAGCCAGACTCATCCAGAAAGACAAACTCTCTAAACAGTCTCTTCAGGTGACCCGCTGCTGCCTGGACACTTTGGTTCCACAGAATCATAGAATAGATTGTGTTGGAAGGGACCTTAAAGACCATCAAGTTTCAACCCCCCTGACATGGGCAGGGACACCTCCCACTAGACCAGGTTGCTCAAAGCCCCATTCAACCTGGACTTGGATCCCTCCAGAGATGGGGCATCCACAACCTCCCTGGGCAACCTGTTCCAGTGCCTCACCACCCTCACAGGAAAGAATTTCTTCCCAATACCTAATCCAAATCCACTCTCTTTCAGTTTAAAACCATTACCCCTTGACCTGTCACTCTACTCTCTGATAAAGAGTCCATTCTCATCTTTCATGTATGTCCCCTTTAGGTACTGGAAGGGGGCTATAAGGTCTCCCTGGAGCCTTATCTTCTCCAGGATGAATAACCCCAACTCTCTCAGCCTGTCTTCACAGAAGAAGTACTCCAGCCCTCTGATCATCTTTGTGTTCCTCTTCTGGACCTGTTCTAACAGGTCTTTACTGTGCTGAGGGCGCCAGAGCTGGACACAATACTCTAGATAGGGTCTCACCAGAGCAGAAGGGTAGAATCACCTCCTAATGATCATTTCATATACTAAAGGCTTGATCCAATTTCCTACTTTCAAACTGTCAGAGAGGTTGTGTGATGTATGCCACCTGAACTTTCAGAACAATAGGGGACATCTTGTGTGTGAGTCCTCTGAAGGACCACAGGCATTGAGATGACAACCTAATGTAAGGTTGTCATCTCAATGTGACATTGACATGTCACAGCCTAAAAATAGCATTTAAGTAGCAGCAAAGTTTTGGGCACTTGCTAATGACAATAGTGGCATCTATTGGGTCACTTTAGGAAATTTCTTGAATTACTCAGCTGAAAGCAGGCTACTGGTTATACTTCCCTGAAATGTTATGGCTTTAGTAATTTATTGTTTTTCAAAACTACTTTTTTTCTTGGCTCTAGTTGGGTGTCTTTGTGCTGGTCTCACAATATTTTGAAAGTTTTTATTTCTTACCCGTATTTTTCAGAAGTTAATGTGCACTGAGTCTTCTGAATGAGTTCAGATAGAAAAGCCTGAAGTATTATTGTGCATGAGAGGATTAGTTCAGAGAGGTGAAAATAGGTGACCAGTGTTTCCTGCTGCTGATTTTCAGGAGATACATCATTTATCTAATAGTAATCTGTTGTACCTACTGTCAATGTGACATGTGGAAAATACTTCTGTGTTTTGAGTATAATAGTCTCATTCTTACAGTTCTTGTTAATCTCTTTTATTGGTCAGTTCATATGTTTTTGCACAACATGATGAGCACTTCTTCCTCTCAACTCTGATATTTTTCTACTGTTGAGGTTTTCTCGTTCTCTGCCCGAGTTGACTGGTTAAGACAGGCTGGAGGCTCTAGCAGAGGTGAATACTTGTTTCCAAACTATGGTCAGTCTGTTGAAAAATTCAGTGAGCCCCTTATAAATCAAGCTGTCAAATAGTTCACCCGGAGAGAGTCTGAGATGCTGCAGTGCAGCAACACCATGTGATAAAAGAGAAACTTGACAAGTGAGGGCTACTTAAGTTGGTGGCCTTTGAACTCTGTGACAGTAGTCCCGGACTAATGAGTTGAAGCTGCAGACTGTGTAAAATAAATGGGATCTGTGGTCACCACCTTCATTAAAATCCAACTTTGTTTTCATACATCCTATATTATGCTGTTGCCAAGTAATAAAAATTCAGTTCCTTGTGGCATGAAAATAATTCTAGCTCTAAAATGCAGTCAGAATTTTTTTTAAAAGTAGAGTTTATTGGCAGCTTCATCCACCATGCCATGCTTTACTGTTCTACTTTATATGTGCTATTTAGCCATACCAGGGTTTTCTTCACTATTTTGCTCATTTACAACATAATGATGCCTTTCATGTTTTCAGTAGCTTGTTTTACAAGACGTAGACAGAATAGCCTTAGTATAGATTTATTGCTGCTAAAATGTGTCATGAGAATAATCGGATTAACTGTACAGGTGACGGGCTGATTAATCTATCATCCTCCACCTTAAGCAGTTTCAGAAATTCATTGTTTTTATTTTCTGAATGACCTTCATAAGCCATCTATGACTGGTGTCCTCAGATGCTGGAAGTGCAGACCTTTAAGCTATATGCTAAACTCTGGAGGGAGGCAAAAAAAAACAGGTGGGGGTGGATTTCAACAGACTATTCAAAAGCAGTAGAAAACAATTAACAAACAATTTTGAATGTCTTCTTGCAATTGATAAACTGTTGAAGCAAGTAGTGGAAACTTAGAGTATCTGTGCAAGAATGAATTGTGGTGAGTTCATACTAAGTATTTATTGTGGTTTTTGTTGGTCCTGATTCTCTACACCTCAGTTCACACACAGGTAAAATAATAAAACTTGTCTATTTCACAGAGCTGTTCTGATGCTTAATTCATTGCAGTCTTTAAAGAGCTATAGTTATTATACTGTGATATATAAAATGTCACACTGTAATTAGTGTAAGAAATGAAATGTCCAAATAGCTATACGTGAGGAGAAGGGATATGTCTCTTGAAGGTGCTTTTACATGTCTTTGCAGTGGCAGTTTGAGAAGTAGAAAGGACTGGAAACAAAAACAATAAATCAATAGAACGCTTCCTGTGCTGCTAATTTTGCAAGACTTATTTAAAGTGGGAATGTGTAGACTTTGGAAACCAGAGACAAAACAAAAGACTGCACAGTGTCCTCAGCTTAAAAAAAAAAAAAAGGGACTGGAACTCAAATATCCTGCTAATCTACCATCTACTATGATACACCAGCTGAATCCTTTGGAAAGTTATAACTAGAAAGCTATAACTTTATCATATCTTTTTCTGAGACCGTTTTCTGTTTCAGAACCAAGGCAAAATCTGTTTGTCATTGCCTGGGGAACTGCACGCACATGGCTTCTCAGAAGGTCTACAGGGTATCATATGTTTCTGCTTGGATTTTTGGTAGACTTGCAACCCCAAGAGAAAATTCTTTCTTAGGATTGCTTAGGAAGAAATCTGCCTTTTCATCCTTTAAAGTAGTTTGGATATAGCAGCTACTCTCAACTCAATTAGAATGTATTACTTAAAACACTCCCTGCAGCTACCCTAAAATAGGCAATTAACATTTGGTTAAGAAATTTACAATTTCTTGGTGCAAATCACAGAGAGAAATATATATATCTACAAACACATATAAAAAGAGCGTGTTTTGATACCTCACAGTGACACCCTTTAGCTTAAATTAACGAATGTCCGTATAGAAGGAGGAAGTATTGGAAAAGGTCTGAAAAATCCTCATTGTTCCATGGGGGCAACAGGAACAAGGTGCAAGAAATCCTAATAATGCATAGGTACCATATTTGTCTACACCAAAAGAAAATATAGACATGGACATAGGAAGACTGTGGTCAAGTAGACCCCCAAGGTGATGACTACAACATTATTTAGGTGGGCTTTGTTCAGCTGTGCTATACCTGAGGGGGATACTCTGTGCTGTGCCTAGACTGGCACAAAAAGAATCAGGCCCTGGTGGTCTTGGTGGACACCAAGCTGAACATGAGTCAGCAATGTGCCCTCATGGCAAAGAAGGTGAACAGTATCTTGCACTGTATTAAACAAAGTATTGCAAGCAAGTCTAGAGTGGTGATCTACTTAGCACTGGTAAGGTCATAACTGGAGTACTGTGTCCTTTTCTGGGCTCCTCACTACAAGAGAGACCTGGACATAGTGGAGAGAGTCCAGCAAAAAGCCACAAAGACGATGAAGGGACTGGAGCTTCTCTCTGATGAGAAAAGGCTGAGAGAGCTGGGACTGTTTAGCCTGGAAAAGAGAAGGGTTAAGGGAATGTCATCAATGTATATAAATATCTGAAGGGAGGGTCCAAAGAGGACAGAGCCAGGCTATTTCCAGTGGTGCCCAGTGACAGGACCAGAAACATAGAAAGTTCCTCCTGAACATCAGGAAACACTTTTTTACTGTGAGGGTGACCGAGCACTGGTACAGACTGCCAAGAGAGGTCATGGAGTCTCCATCCTTGGAGACATTCAAAAGTTGCCTGGATGTGGTCCTGTGCAACATGCTCTCGGTGGCCATGCTTAAGCAGATGGGTTGGATTAGATGACCTCCAGAAATGCCTTCTAACTTCAACGATTCTGTTATTTTTATCAATGTATAGTCTATTAGAAGTTTGTGGGTTAGAAGTGGTTTAAATCCTGGACGTTTGTGCATCCATAATGTCTACTGAAGAAGAATTTGGGTTTCTGACTTAAGTAATCACCCTTCACCAATACATGTTTATGCAAGAGATGGAACTGTTTACTGAGATCACCCAAAAGGTGAATTAGGTTTGAATGAGTTTATCTAAGCTGTAATGCTTCACACATTCTGCTAACACACTGCATGCCGCATTAGCTGCTTTCTGCCTTATTACCCTATAAAGCTCTAAATGTTTTGGGACTTTGTTATTTTGCAGAGAATTGGCTTTCCACATCTGATACCTCTGCTGCTGCAATTAGCGTTAATGTGTGAACTAACAACCAGTTTTAAAAGGGAGGGATAAAGCAGAAACATCTCATGAGCAGTAATAATCCATATACCTTTTTTCCTTCATATCACAGCAAGCTGTGAAGTGAGACATGCACGCAAATGAACAAAGAATGTGACCTGCTCTGGGGACTTTGAGCTGACATATGGTATTAAGAGCTGTCTATTATAAGCAAGGGAAATTTCCAGGCATGCTTTAGAAATAAATGGAAAATCTTGAAATCTTATTTTACAAGTGGTTTTGTTCTTTTAACTTCTCAGTGAAATTTCTGGGTACATGACTTGTCTCTTTCCCCAACTTTTGCACTTGATGAAGACTCTAGCTCAAAAGTTTAGTGGCACAGACATTCACTGGAGGGGCACGCCAGGCATGGAGTGAGCTTAACTACCCAAAACAGTTCCTAGACTTCCAGGACAAGTTGCTTTAACCTCTGTATGTAATTTCTGTGGTTCAGGTAGAATGATGGCAATCTGCTTTTAGTCATTTTGTTTCTGGCATTGATGTGTATTGAAAATTATGCCAGCTCTGTTCTTGTGCCTTTTAACACAGGCTGTTAAAACCAAGCGTCCACGTATGTGCCTGGGAAGCCTTTATGTGACCCACTCTGAAATGGATTTGAAAGAGATGAACAGCTCCAAACACTACTGTGATACAAACTAAACTCACTCATATTGAAAGGGAGCTTAATTACATTTTTCTATTTGCTTTAACATTATAGGCATCACATTTATTTCAAACCAGTTTAAAAATAATGCAATTAATGGGATTTTTTTTTTATGTGGAATATGCTAATACATAAGGCAGATGATTTATATTCTGAAGTGTTGGTTTTGTGTTGCTTTCTAACAAGGTTACTGAGTAAAGATCTGTGGTAATAAAGAACTGTACTGAATAGTCTGACATTGAAATGAGTACAAGGAAGAAGAAATTTCATGCTAATCAGGTAAAACATAACAAAATGATGTTTCTCAGTCACCTGTTGTTTTATGAGGAAAGTCCAGAGAAGCCATCAGTGGTCACTGAAGAAGACTTTAATGTGTAACATTTAGCCAACAGTAGGAAATTTGGGAATTTTGTTTTAGGATTTGAAATGTCTGCAAAATAGTTTTTGAAAGAGAAATGGGGAGTTGTACAGTAGAGCGTGCAGTTGCATTAAGTGAAATCTCTGGGTACAGAGAGGTTATTTCAAGATTAGTGTCTCAGCTCACAGCTGAACCTGACCCAAGAGTGGCACCTGATGAGAGACCATGTAATATAATAATGAAAAAAGAGCACTATGGCAGCAGTTTAAGAGTTAGAGGAAAGCTACAGCTGTGGTGGATATGAGAGAAGTCTTTGAACTTTTCCTTTGGTCTCCAATATCACCTCAAAAAAAGCTTCAGATAAAAAAAAACCAACTGGTTTAGAGACAAGGAGGAATGAAGGGCTTACTGTACAGTCTGGTCTGAAATCACGGCACCCTAGTGACTGTGAAACTTTTATCTTTGTGGCAAGGAAGGTCTCTGGTCTACTTGGAAAGAACATCTGTAACATGAGTGAGGGAGGGGTTTCAGATGCACTGGAATTGTGGCACTTGTTGCAAAGGCTGTAAGGCAACCTTGAAAACCCTCGTCACCTTTAGAGTCTTTAACATGGAGCCATTACTTCTAGATGGTGCAAAGAATGCTTATGGCAGTACTCTGAAAAAATAAGAAAAACAGCAGAAAATGATGATGATTACTTCCCAAAAGCTGTATTTTTTTTGAGAATATTTGGCTTCTAGCTAAACAGAATTTATTAAGCTAATAACTATTCTCCTGGCCAGAACTGATCCACCACAAGCAGGCCACTGACACCAGTGTTGGGCAGCCTGGGGTCACTCAAGTATGGACCTGAGTTAGGGTTTTGTTTCCTGCTATAACTGGTCCGACTGAAGATACGCAGCCTCTAAGAGCTCTCTGCATAGTAAGGAGGGGCTATTTCTTTTCTTCTGGCTCTTGCAGCCAGGTTTCCATGGATTTTGCCTGCCCTGCTGGGAAATGCAGCCTCACAGTGAACAGATGGGGCAGCTGAGCTGTTCCTTCAGAGACCTTGTGTCCACCTCGGACACGAGGCCCCTGGGAGCTGCTCTACCAGCTTGCTCCTTGGAGGGTGGCTTTTTAGCCCTGAAATTATAACTTGGGAAGACAATGATCTATAAAGTATTGCTTCCTCTACTCTTGAAAACAACAGGAAGGACAAAATGCCACAGTGACATGAAGCAAGGGAACGGGTAAGCCTTGTTAATGTCCTGTGGAAAAAAAATAAACCTTGGAAAAGAAAAGCCATTGTCAGTGTCAGAGTTCTTTGGCTGTCATAGTCAATTGTATAAATCCCAGTGATGTTATGTCTGCAGCAGCTATTTTTTATTATTTATGATGGGCTGTGGGGAATTTGCCTTTAGCTGGATTTGTTTTGCTGGTACCATGTTTTTTCCCCCTAGGCTGTTTCAGGTCTTCCAAGAGTCCTGTTGCAGAGTGAGTCTGTTCTCAGATGGTCCATGAACTTCACTTTCCTGTATCTGCTGCCATAATGCCTATTTTGATTGGGAGTTGACACCAGACTGAATGTATACATTGAATGTAATACTGTACATCATGTCTTCTCTAAACAGAGTCGCACAGAGGAGTGAGTTTTCTGCTGTAAAATTTCCTTATTGGCCTTCCAGAAAAAGTGGGCATTCAGAAACAGGCTGTGATTTCCCAGAAATACAAAGAGCTGTGTGTGGTGTAATAGTGATGGATTAGGCAGAGTATTAGAAAACTGGCAGTGGAAACATTCTGTAAATTAAGAGAGATCAGCTCAGATCTGTATTTGTTTAAAAATCTCTACACACAGGACTTTTGAGCAAGGACATCAGGCTGCAGTGTTGCATCATGAGAACACATCATCACTGCTCAGCGGTTGTGAGGACGAGACACTGTTACCTAGCAACTTCTCACAGCTGTCTTTTATAAAGCCATCCTGTCAAGGATGTCACGTATACGCCACAGTTGGTCTTTACAAATTTTGCACTGGGTAGTACTGCAAAATATATCTTCTGAGCAGTAGTATCCTTGGCAGGTATTAAATCATGCCAGTCCAGGTTGTTCTTGCCCTACCTGCTTGCACAGCAGGGCATGGGGCTGTGGGTTAGTTCTTTGCATAAGTTACCAACCTGTTTGGATTCAGAGATAGAGCAGTGTCTGTTACTCAACTTCCCTCCTTCTTTCTAGTCCAAATTGAGGAAGAAAGGACAATGATTCCTGTCGATTCCCATGCCTGTAAGCTGCTCTCCACCTTCTGTTGCAAGAGGTGATTGTAAGCCGTAACTTCGTCTTCTGGAGGTGAAGAACCCTTACTCTGACTCAGTATTAAAATCTAAAATGAGCAAGTAGATACTCTGAATTTTGGCCAAGTGCTACCTTCCTATTCCTCTATAGAGTCCTCAGAGAAAGAGGATTTAATTCTGGATAGAGATTTTGGATGTTACTGGATTACAGATATTCAGCAAGATTGATTTAAGGCATTAACTTTTCTTTCTAATCTTTGTCTATTAATCACATTCATTTTGAGGTAATGCAAGTTCGCCATTGTTTCCAATGGCATTTGGACTTGGAATTTGGAAATTCCAGTCTTCATTGTGTGTTTTATTCCTTGCAGTATTTTGATGTGTATGCTGTAATACTGTAAAAAGGAAGTAACAAATATTATATGGGAAAAATACTGTGCTGATTCCTGCATTATCATTTTTAATTACTTTCCATTCATTCTGTTATGAGCAGATGGACTGTGGCGTTTCTTGCTTCAGTAAGTAGCTACATTCAATTTGATTTGACTTTCTCTTTCTCTTGGACTCTGTTTTATTATAGGTAGTACAAGCTAAGCTTTCTCTGTAGCTCCTAGAAGCTGATAAACACCACATCCCAAAAGAAGATGCTATTAAAAAAAAAAATTCCAAGTTTTGTAGTGACCAGCTATAGTAGTAAAATATTGTGGCCTGTGACTTCCTCACGGTTACTTTAAGTGACTTGATATCAAATGGAACCTGTAAACTAAGTATTAGAGACACTGAGAAGTCTGAGGTCCTATTCTGGCTTTTTTTTTGTGGCTTCTCAGCATTCTTTCTATGTGAGAAAATTTCACTGGAAACTGTCACCTTCTATAAGAATGTTGTATGGAGAGCATAAGACATAGATTCACAAAACTGTGGTGAATTCTACCTTAAACGTGTTTTGTGATAAGGAATTTTTATCTTTATTTTTTTTTCAGACTTCTGCCTGTAATAGAAGCAGAAAGGAGTCTAAGTACAGGAAAGATACTATTAATGCATTTTGCAGGCTGCCCATTGACTGGGATGCTTCAAATGAACCCATACTTTTTGTACTGCATACAAATCAACATTCTTGACTCATTGTGATGGGAAGCAAAGATTATGTTAGTTTTCCTTCCCAAAACAGATGCCCTGGATAGTTATGATGAAATGCCTTTCTCAGGTCCATGCAGACCTTAGTCCACGTTTCAAGCAGCTCAAGCTGTGGAAGTCAGTAAAAGGGTTTTCAAACCTATTTTGACAAGGACACATTAGGTATTTTTTTCCTCCCTATTTAACTGATGGGATTATTCAGAATATATTGGCTTTGAGTGCAGGTGTTCCCGTTTCATTTGAGTATGAAATGGGTGGGTAAGTACCCAGCCAATGCAATGTAGAAATTATCTCACTTCAAGGAAAGTGATTTCTGCTTTGTCTTCTTCCTTTAGCTGTCTTGTCTTTGTGTCAAGATCTTGATAAACTCAAGAGACAGCCTGAAAAAGTGGGATTTGGTTAAGGATTTGGTTAAGACAGTTAAATTCCTGTCTACATCCAACAGAAATATCAAATGTGCCAGTACAGGACAGGGAACAGATAACAGCTCTGAACAAAAGGATCTGTGGCTCACAAGACGGATGTGGACTAATGCCAAGATGTTGCAGAAAGAAAAAGGCATATGCTGTGTGAAGAGAAGGAGATCCTGTGACATCTTGTATTTAACACAGAGAAGACATAGAGGGGATGTGATACCAGTCCTCAAATACATGAAAGGCTGCTGCCGACTTCAGTGGTTAAGTCAGGACATGATGAGCTTAAAACGCAGCAAGGCAGATGTCAGTTCATAAAGGTGAAACTTTCTAGTACTGAGGATGCATTTTGCTTCAGAATGTTACAGGGAATCGGTCACTGGCAGTTTCTAAGTATGTATTTGCCAAATGTGGTACAGGTCTTACACCACCACTAACCCTGCATCCAAAAAATCTGAAAAATCCAAAATCTGTGTGACCTTCTTAGGCTTCTCTGGGATTATGCCAAAACATGTAACAGCATTATCTTATTATCAGGATAGTACTTGATAAGAGGCAGGAAGAAAGGTTACATATTTTTAGAGTATGGTTGTTTTATTTTACAATTACCCAAATATCTGTTCATGCTAATTCCTACATTTCAGCAGTAAAAGTGTACAAGAACAGCTAAAGAAAATACCCTAAATACACCCAGAGTGATCTCCATCAACCTTTGTACCAGAGCTTCAGGGCCATCCTCATCTGAAGTCTTGTTTTTGAGGTTCCCTCCCACCCCCAACACCTTTATTTTCTCTTGTTACCTCTTCTAACTGTGGAAAACTTCCTACAGACAATTCCTTCAGCCCCCTTTGCCGTGACACACAGTCATAGCAAGTGGTAAGTTGTCATCAGGACCACTCATCCTAAACCTTGTACCCAGGATGATGGATGGAGACTGGACAGAAAAAAATTTGCTTTTTAATACAAGCTGGATTACTACAGCTTTCTTTTGTCTTGCTTATTTGCTTCACCCAACTTGTGGTTTAAAGTCTTTGAGTCAGAGCTTCCACCTACTGTTTGATTAATGTCTTGCACGTGGGTTTTTCCTCTATGTAAAGGTGTCTGTGGCCTCTCTTCTCCCTTGTCCTTCACTTACTGAGAGTCCCTAAGACAGTGGAGCAGCTTAATAATCAGAATGATTTCAGGTCAAGTAGTTGGCAAGAAATGTAAGTAGAGCACTCATTCTGGAAAAGGCCCTAAACAGCAGAGCTTAATTAATTGATGAACATCTGATTTCCAGTTAAACATTTAATAAATCTTATCTTTTATGCTATGTTCTGCCCAATATGTGGCATATGAAAAGCGGCCAGCTGGTTAAGATGCACACTGTGCTGTTCAGCATATTGGCCAGCTAGCCAGTGTGCAAATGAAGCAAGCTGCCAAGCTGTCTACGAGGATGGGACATCACAGGGAAAAAAAACCCCAAATCCAATAGAGGAGGGCATGGAAAAAAAAAAAGGCAACAAGGTAGTAGCAATGATGGAAAAGAAAGGAAGTGCTTTAGGAGCTATGGGAGGGGGCTGCAGCCATTACTTATCAGGTGAAGCCTTTAAATGTTCAACCCATTTGTTTGAAGTTGATCCCTCCTGGTTTAGTGCATATTAGCTGTTGATGTTCCATGTGAAGACAGAGGCTGGAGCCAAGATAAAACAATTCTGCCCACCAGTTAGTTGCTGGGCAAAGTGACCTCAGTGCTAGCAGAGCATGAGATCACAGCACAAGACCATCTTGGGGAAGCTGCTCTCATCTACAGTGGAGGATTAATTATTAGAAATGCTTCTTTTGTCCCAGTGAACTACACTGGAAGAAAGCAAAAATTTTAAAAAGTGATGCAGAGACACTAGTCTTTGAGCAACCATAGAATCTCAACAGGAAAAGGAGCAAGAGCTATCAGAGGAATGGACCTAAAGAAGATACTCGGAGTATTAGTCCTAGTAAAATCCATGATGAGTAACTTGGTAACATAAAAGGAAACAAGCTCAGAGCAAATGGTACATTTCTTACATGGAAATTTTATTATTGTTCTCTCTCTAGCAACTGCTTCATTCACTGAGCAAACTATTTTAAAGAAACCCCTTAGGATAACACCCATACACAGGGTCTATTCAGGCCAGCTGGAAACTGGACTCACTGTCTTTTTCAAGCAGAAATACACATACTTCCCCATTTTGAACCTTTATCAACAAAAAAGAAGTGCTGCCACTTGCACCACTAGCTATTAGTTAAGTACAGACAGCAGGAAGATGCAGCATTTTTTCCTGTCAAATATAACTCCTTTTTTATATTTTTGTGTTTGCTTGACACAAAAGAAAGTTGCAGTTTCTGCCTTTTTATAATGGATCTCTTTTACAATGGGTCTCATAACTGCTTTAATTTTCTTTCAAATTAATTTTCTTTAATTTTCTTTCAAATTTCAGCCCCATAAGCCTTGACTGATGAAGTTTTCTTCAGCTGAAAGCAATTTTAATTTGAAATGCACACAGAAAAAGACTACTTTTTTTTTTTTTTTTAAACTCAGCAGTGCAAGTCTGACAGCACCAGGTGCCCCTAAGACCCAGGGCTTTTATGACTTCATTACCCAAATAAAGTCCACAAATTAAGCACGACAACATCTGAAACAAATGGGATTTGTTTTATCTTTCCTTGACTCTTTTCTGTACCTGGGAAATCAAGTGCAGGAGCAGGGAGCAGCCATGGTACCAAATGCCCCCTCCCAGCACAGGGCTGTAAATAGGAGATATAGGTAAGAAAGATGCTAATAACGAATGGCAACATTTAAAGCAGGATGATGGCCGGGCAGTTTGGATGCAGTGTTTATGAGTTGTTGTCTTCCTCTCTCTCTCTATACGTAACTTTCAGGAAAACGCTGTTTGCTGAAATCCCAAGCAGGCTTCATGACGAAAATTATCTGCAAACAATTCTGTGCTTGTTGTAGTAGCACTAATAAAAATTATTTCATTGGCTTTTATGTGGAAGGTGCAAGCACTTTACGTTGCGAGCATTAGCACAGATGAAAAAAACCCTTAAAGGTCATTCAGAGATCTCCCCTTTTTATACCACCTCTATTCTTACAGTAATACTTCTAAAGCTCATGTTGTCTATTTTAATTATATTCAGATGAGTATGTTTTAAGTGCCACAAGAAAGATGGCTTTAATGATGCTTCATTGATGTGCACAAGGAGGCATGAAATTAGCTGCAATACATAATACTGTTTTTTTCCAAGAGGCTTTAATTGTTTTATACTTTAATGCAACTGGGACCCCTCTGTGTGTGGGTGTGTGTTTAAATGCACATCAGTGCGTTTCTGTCACACCATTTCCAGATGAAAAATATGGAACTGGAGAGGATCTCCAAACAGCCTTTGCTACAGCCACTCGCATTGCTTTAAACTGGGAGTGGGGAAAAATGTCACATAAGATTGGAGACTGATTCCATTACCCTGCTTGTTGAAACATTTTATTGTCAATTCTTATTTTCATTGTCTTTCCCTTTCTTGTTATCTCATGTAAATCTCCCTCCACCCCCCCGCCCCCCTTCCTTTACTAAATCACATTTTATTTTATGTGAACTGTCATTTCCCTTACAGAAGAACCTTTCATCACAACCCTGACAGATATCTTGCACATCTTAGAATGGAGATGAATTGATCGATAACCTGCTGGGCAGACATGTCTTTTTCCGATGACAGTAAAAATGAGCTTACATGACTGATTTGGACCAGATCCCTAACACCCAGGGGGCTGTGCTTCAGCCTGAAAATTTCTATCTTGGTAGAACACAGGCAGGCTCACAGTAGGTGACTGGTTTAGTTTATACATCTTGGGCCTTTTGTCAGGTAGCAGAAAAATGAAGAGCTTATGTAAAAAATAAAACTGGTTTAAAATCATTAATAGCTGCAGCAAGTTATCTTTCTGAAACGAAGCCTAACCCTGTAGGGAGACGCTGCTTTCTTGGGATAACAGACAGCAGGATCAGTTCAGGCTCTTCGTTCTCTTGCAGCCTTCTCTTTGGGAGACTGAAGTGATTCTTCAGAGGTGGGTTTGAAAGTATTTGTAAGGGCTTCTTGTTCCTCCCGGGCTAATCCTTCTACCAGTCAAAAACAGTGAGTGAGAAGACCTCTGGAGTAAGTGGGTAGGTTATAGGGAAATTTAAGCATAGGAAACTTAAGCGTATTTGACTGCTTAACTGCTCCTTGGTCCTTATGGATTCAGCACAGTGAAGTCACATCTTGTTAATTATGGAGGACATGTTCAACAGTAGCAAACAGATTTTCCTTGTGGCAAGGCATGCTGTGTCAAGATCTGTAGCCTTCTGCTGTGCAAAGTACACGGAAGATGCATCATGAGCTGTTTTGCATCTGCCCACATACTGAGTTGGCTGCAGGTTTTGTATCAGTGCAAACACAAATAAATATTACTGCCTTGAGGATGAAGATAAAGCAACTTACTCATTTTGACAAAATTCAGTCTCACGGCCCCAAGAGAGTGGCTCTGTCAGGCACTATCTACCTAGGTTGGCTGGGAGCAAAGCTCCAGCTGAATGAGCTCCCTGTCCTGACGCCTGTGCCTGTTTATTCAGCTCTACCCAAGGCTACTGCTTCCTCTGCTGATGCTCAGGCTGATGCCCAGCCCTTGCCCTGCTGTCTGGAAGAAGGTGAGAAGAAGGTGGCCAGATGCCCACCAAGGCAGCTTTTACCTCTGCAGACTTTTCCTCCAGCTCCAGCCCTGGCAAAGCAGAGCAGGGAGTCAGGTGTGGTGGTGTTTTGCTTGTGCCTTCACCCATCGCTGACTGTAGCCATCTGGTTTAGCCTGTACTGCCTGGGAACTGCAAGGGAATAACTGCTGCGCTCCCATACAGGGCACTAGCAGATGGGAATCATTTGGTCATGCGGTCCCTAGGGAATCCTGACCTGCTGGGAGCTTCTGATTTCCTGCTTTTTGCCCTTTTTCGACAGATGCAGCCACAAAGGAGCGGGATGCTGTAATTCCAGCCTGTAATTCCCAGCACTGTAAATGCTGTGTACTGAAAATTAGTAATCCAGGTTCTCGCACAGACATACGGAGATTTCTGGATGGGGGAAAAAGCCCCAGTCCAGTCCTTGTTCCTCGCAGAGGCAGAGAGAGAGCTTTTTAACTGTGAGTTTTCATACCTTCCGATTTTGTAACTTTGCTGGTTTTCTGCTTAACTCCTGGGGAAAGAGAATTCCCACTAGAGCTGCATAAGCAAACATTTTTGGCTGAAATGAGCATGTATTTAGTATTAGGCGTTTACTCGGGTAGGGCTGTACCTCAGGTGTTTCCTCTCATGTTTTTTTACTCAAAAACACAGAACAACTTCCGCAGGGGCAACTCAGCACTGCACCAGGAGAACTTTGTTCAGACCGTTCCTTAAGGAGGTGTGAAATTAGTTTACTCTAGAACAGTGAAACTGTGTATTTTCATGACTGCTTAAGCCCGTAGGCAGCCAAGTGAAAGGGAAACAGCACTGTACCTCGCTCCTCTGTGAAAAATGTCTGGCTTGGATGCTGACACCATGACCATTCAGGGTTAGGAAGACAACTTCCATCTGGCTGTGTCTCTTCTCAGTGAGCTGACCTCAGGCTTTGATTTTGGTGCATGTGTGCGTATGCTGCAGGTCTCAGTACTGGAAACCTAAACTGTTTCTCACCCACGTCTGTTCTGAAATAGCAACAGTGCGACCATATTTGTGGATGCCAAGCCCATCTTAATCTTCCCTACTGAGCCTGGACTAATTATTTTGGCCATAGTGCTGCAAAATTTGGCTTCCCTTCTTCCAGACTCAAACTGGTTTCTCCGTATCATCCTGCATGATGTGAAAATACAAGCCAGGAAGGCTATTAGTTTGATGATCGGCTTTCATTCCACCACGGGATGTCATCTTGGACACTTCCCATTCTCCACGTATGGTGTAGAGCACGTCATTCAGGAGTGCAGGTGCCATCCACCTACTCAATGGCACCGTTGCAAGTGAGACACAACGTACCACTACGCAGACGTGGCCTCGCGAAACAGCGTGGAAAGAGTGGAGAACGAGGCTCTAAATTTAGTCTGTTTAGAACGACACACCACTGACTATTCCCATCCATTTTCAAAGATGCAATAAAACAGCATGGCAATACTAGGAAATGTCATTAGCTCTTTGAATTAATAGAATTGCTGTTGGCAGCCATTGGTAATAGATTAGAGCAATTCTCATTACTACATTAGAGTAATTCTTGGCAGTGTGAACATAATGAATCTGAGGAGTTTACATTACAACCATCCAACTAAAACTTGGAATATAAATTCTCAGCCTGTAATCACTTCCTTTTTTGCCTTTTTTTTTCTTCATTCAAGGCAGTGTGATTTTTTTTCTTTCAGTCAGAGAGTCATAAGATTTCTGTTTAGTTTTTAATTCGTTTTCAAAGATTGGTTAATGTGGTTTAAAAAAGAATCCTTCTTTTTTTAGCAAGGACATTTTCAGGCTCTAAGAAACTTACCTCAAATCACTGATTTTTTTTGGCAGATTATGAATTATCATTACACAAGGATTAAAGTACCAATCTTGTTCTATGGCTTCTTCAGTAAAAGAAAAAATACTGTGTCACAAGTTTATCAAGTGTATAGTTTATTAATTTATTCCCAGTAATAGCTGTATTGATATAAACAGCCTCCTCACAATAGCATCAGCACTATGTAAACCCTCAAAATGCCACAGTCAGCATACCAGTTTTAAAGTCAGTATTTTGTCACTATAGTTCTTTAGCCTGATAGCAATTTCTCTGTTGTTGGCATTATTATTGATTTATGTGGAAGAATTAAGTCCTGCTGAGGTTGTTACTACTGGAATGAGATTAGGGATGGGATTAGAGTTCCTTCTGTTTGTGAACTGGTCTTTGCTGTCTGGGCCACAGTCCAAACGCTATGTGAGTGATGGGACTAAATCTCAAGAGATTCAGAGACTCTGAACTGGTTGAGAAGACAGCGTGCTTTGATTCTTCACCTATTTGTGCTAAATCTTGAATAGTTTTTAAATAGCCATACTGAAAAGAGAGAAGAGAAAGACTCTTTCTACTTACCCCTGCAGAGATGAGTGCTCTCTCAGAACAGTGAGCAAATGCTCCCTGACACCTTTTAACAAATTAGTTCAATTGCTGAAGAGGACCATTGCCACCCTTTAATAACCACATTTTAGCTTATCAGAAGCACTGAAATATGCTGATGGCTGTAACGTAGAGCAGCACCTATGTGTTGCTTGCCAGAAAAACTGATGTATGTGGGTTAGAGGTTATCAGATCTGTACAGATACTGGAAAATATGTTCTGTGCTTTTTCCCCAGTGGCAGATTTATGGGCAGCTAGCAATTTCCAACACCAAGCAAATGCTGAACCTAATGGCTGCATTATGGAATGATTCGGAAAAGGAGAACCGCCAGTCACAAGCAAACATGCCCAAGACCATAATGTGTGTGGAGAACCTGACAGGCTTTTTAATGGGAAGTTGAATTTCTCCATATAATCTTAAAAACATGCATCCCACAGGCTGGGCACCAGGGTTTGTTTTTTATTTTATTGATTTAATTTCCCTTGCTGAGTTATATATGTTTGTTTGCTAATACTTCACCTTGATGGTCATCACTAAAGGAATGTCCTTGAAGAACTCAAGTCAGAGCAGTATTTACACATCTAGAGGACTACTGAAGAGTCAAACGTTCCTTCTCTTTCTTCTTTACAGCTAACCTCCCAAAACCACTGTAATAGAGAAGCAGAGTTTTTTGGAAGTTGAGCAAAAGGAACGGATGAAACTTTCTCCACTGTCTGCCCAAGAACAAGGTAAATGGAAAAAAAAAGAAAAAGATGTAGAGCAGTGTAGAGATGGGGAAACACATGTTTCTGAAATGACAAAAATTACGCAAGTGATAAGCAATTCGGAATCTCTTTCATGCCCTTCCCTCCAGTTTTTATCATTATACTACTTTCTTTATTATCTGATATTTTGAAGCAACTAAATAGTTGTCTGCACAGGGAGAAATTGCTTGGGGAAAAGACCTACTAAAAGTAAATGCAAGACAACACTGTGAGTAAGTGCTGTACCAGTGGATCTTGCCCTTCTCTGTCTACATTGGTCAGCCTTCCCTTAGGAATTCAGGAAGGATTTTGACTTCGATATTGCTTCCAGTTGTTTTCATTCCAGAATGGATAGTCAACAGAAAAAGTAAAAAACAGTTCTCTCTGCAGTTCGACATAAAAGCAAATGATATCACTGGTTTGACAAATATGCCAGACTCACTCAGTTAAAACAAAAACAACTATTTTTTTCTTGCTGTTCTGTAATTGGTTTATAGATTGCAGAAACTGTAGAAAAGAAGAAACATTCAGAGACTTGAAGGCACCATAAAACTTACCTATTTTTTTTCTGATGTATTTAAGTCCAATAAATATTGTTAATTTAATTCTCTTAGGCTTATAATCAAAAGGAAAGAAGAGAATTTGTATGGAAAACTACATCTTTGTAGGCATTTTCTTTCATAAAATAGTCTTCTTAACCAACTTTTCTTCCCAACTGTTTGAGCAAAAATAAATTCTCAAGTGACTACTAACTTGAATTGCTAGCATTCAAAGAAACTCCTCCATGATCTGAAAATGTTGGAAGCAGATCATAGTCACCTAACAAAACCTAAACATTCAGAGGCAGAAATATATCACACAGAGAAATAAATAATTCTTTGTGACTCTAACTCTTATGCTGTTAAATTAGTTTAGATAACTCTGCTTTTAAAACTAAATCAGAGATATCATAAAGTAGCATAATGAATTAGTAATCCAGAATTTTAGTAATATATCTGTTGGATGTTTTCATAACAAGTCATGTTGTAAAGCCCAGATTTTCAGCAAAAGGAATTAACATAGTTAGATAAAATATAACTGCAACTCTACAGCTGATTCAGGAATTGAACCAGGCTATCTAGAATCTTAGGCAAACACCGACTCTCCTTTCTAATTCTGGTTCAGGGAAGAACAAAACCAACTTTTATAAGATTCCTAACACTCTCACAGATGATGTCCTTGATCACTGTCCTGTGCAGTTTCTTATTCTCACCTATTTTTTCTCTGCCTGACTCATTATTTTGTCTAAGCAGATATTTAAATATTGTCGCCAGACATTCTTATCTCTTTTAGAAGTGATTTATTTTCCAAGACCGTTTTTTTCAGAGGTTGTGTTGCTTGGGGAGCTCTGTGCAATACATGCACAGTTCTGCAACTGTTGTATTCCTACTGTTACAAATAACTGTTGCAGAAGGCAAGGGATAGATTCTTAGCTTTTTGGAGTATTTTTTTGCAATGGATTTCTATACACTGACAATTTGTCAGCGGGAAATGCCAAGTAAAAAAAGCTCCAGAGGATCCTACAAGAGAACCAGTAATAGACATTTCAAAACATGGGCTGCCATGCTAAAGAAACAATGTCTGCCACAGGTACAAGAAGACTGGTTTATAAAATCTGTAGGATAAAACTTGGATACCTGCACTACATTATATTTCATTTACTGTTTTATCCACAGTGAGAATCCACTGCAACACTGTAAAGGGAGATAGAAACTGAGTCATAGTATTTTGATTAGACAGAAACTGAATCACAGTATTTTGATTACAGTCACTTATATTTTTATATCTTGTATCTGCATGAGGAAATAGTAGCAAAGCAAAGAACAAATTTCATAACGCTACACTTAACATCATGGTCTGTTGTTGGTACTGTCTGGTTCTCAAAACAAGAAGAAGATGGCACTGTGTTCACAAAAGATTTTCCAGAGCAAGGCAGCTCTAGAGCAGAGTTGTGAATTTGTTTCAGTTCCAAAGCTAATACCTTCTGTTCACAATCATGGTGGAACACTACAGTTTTGAATTTCATCTTTGGGGAGATTTCTGCAAATTTTGCTTTTGCCCTATCTATTTAGCAATAGAGAGTAAAGTGAAGCTTTCTATTATCTCATTCCATTCTGCAATGGTAATGCCAAGTCCCCAGCCTAACCTAAGCTTTCTGTTGACCTCTATGTTAATGCTAATCACTAAATAAATAAAGGCATTTATGAAGCATTTTTCAGGATGGTGTTTTCCCCATCATACTTCTACCAAAATCCTCCTGCTCAAACTCCCAACTATGCAGCTACCTGAGCTGAAGACCTCAGCACTAGTTTTTGAAACACAGGTTCTGGCTTTTTATGATCTGCTGATACAGGAAGGGAAGGAGGTGAGAGATGGGAGCCATAAGACAGAAAAGTGCAGACAGCTCTATTTAGAAGCAAAGTTTCCTTGGCCATCTTTTCCCATTCTATCTCTAAACACAGACAGTAAAACATTTCATAAAATAAGAACTTGAAGTCAGGAAAGAAAACCAATTTAAATTAGACTAATTTTTTTAACAGAAGTTGAATTCCTCTTGAGACTATGTTGTGCTTACATATGTCCTGATAACAGAGATTTAATCTGTTAACAGATAAGGATGAAAATGCATCCATCCATTGGACTCAATTTTAAACGCTGTATTTTCTGAGAGATATCATTCTTTAGAAACCACCCTTCACTTCAATGAAAAATGTATTTAGTTTTTTAAATTTGATCATACTACTATAGATTGCATACAATACACTGTCTTGTGTTTGTATTCTGTTCTGGCATGCTCTAGGTACATTGTCATATTATTTTCATATGCTTTCTGTTGATCATTTCTGAAATACATTGCACTCATCCTCTGATATGCTTTTATCATTTGAGTCTGTGAATGCAGCTGTCACTAAGACTGTCTGGGTGTATCAAGACTACAAGGAAATTGAGAAATTGCCCATGTCTGCTATCAAGTTATTGTATCACCCCTTGCTAAGGTGAGAAACATATTCTTGATTGATGCTTATAATTCACTTTAGAGAAACATACCTCCCACCTCACAAAACTCAGAAAAATGCTGGAGAGAGGACCATTTACGTTTTTTGTTTGTTTTGGGTTTGGGTTTTTTTTTAAGCACTGTTGCTGATTGGAATCTAAGCTAAGCCTCACTGTCTGGACTTGAAGGCTCACTCACCATTTGCTCTCCCCGCTTCCAGTGCCATTTTTAAAATGCCGTAATTTTCTACATGGAACTAGATAAAAAACATCAAATGCTATCTAAAGTGACTCTCAAAGTGCAGGTTAATTTCAGCTAGTCCATAACTAAACTCCAGCTGGGTATCTTCCTACTGTCTGCCAGAAGTCTCCTTCTCATCTGCCATGCAGGTGTTTGGTTTGCTCACCTCCATGATAATGACTCAGACACCTGGTGAGCCCTCAGCTTGCTTCCCCATCATGCATATCTCATCTGTCAGAAGATATTGAATCTGAAAAAAGATTATTTGGTAATTGCCTACTGCTGCATATTCAATGGAAAACTCAACCCTGAGAAAATGAGCTGGATAGCCGACATTAGAAAATGTGCGTTTATTTATCTTCTTGTAACATATTTTCACTCAGCCTTGCATGAAAATTTATTTGTGGCACTGATGTGGAAAGCAATATAGAAGGTGCCTATCTACGAGAATTCATACTGTGGAAAATATACTGCCTCTCCAGGAATTTGTTCGTTTCAGGTCTGTAATGACACCCATGCTGACCCATCAATGCACTTATCTCCAGCCTTATCTCAAAGACATTGGTTCAAAATTTCCCTCAGATGGAGCATCTGGGAACTTGATGAGAAATAATTTATGCCATCAAAGCATCTTGAAAGATAAAGTGCCTTGGAAATGTTCGTTTACTCCTAGTTCTTTTCAGAGAGGAATTTAGTTTAAATCATTTACTGTTCTTCCCTTTTCTCAGTGTTCTTCGATAGTACAACTCTGCAAGGTGTTGAGTATCCTTGAGGGGTAGGAATTACAAGGCTCAATTATTGCTGAAATGTACAAATGTTTCCACATGTGACCTCTGTGAGAAGATTTATTTGATATGGACCAATCTGTGGGATGGTGCAACCAGAGAGTTGAGTGAATGCAGAAAGTCATGTATTAAAGCAGACAGGATGCAGGTACATTTAGGTAAGATTGCTTAGATGTAAAAACAAGTAAGATGAGAGAATGAATAAAAGATAATTCATAGTATATTAAAAAAAAAAAACAGTAAAGCTGTACTGTAAGGAACAAAAATTACAAGGAACTGAGGAGATCTGGGAATAATACTCTGAATTGCAATTATTTTTCATCTAACATCCAAAAGCCCTGGATTGACTATATATGCAGAAGTTGGCTTTTGAAATTACTCTATTTGCTTGTCCTCTTTCTTTCATCTCGAACTAACTCACTGATTTCAGACTGGCTACTGCCAATTTATAGGTGTTGGTGAGTTGGTGTTTTGATCCAACATCAACGTGTACCTCCAAATTAGATTACTTGCATTACAAAGCATGACATTACTCATCAGCTGCTAAGTTTTCTCAGCGACATGTGTGAAAATACACCCAGGAAGCAGCAAGGTAGCCAAGCATGTGTTTCCAGACTGCAGAACGCAGATATTCACACGGGCTGGTACTTGGAATGACATATGACATGCTGTTTCATTAACTTGAAAATAAGTACAATGGCCATTGAGTTTAAGAGTATCATATTTGAGAAAAGCTTGAGGGAAAAAAAAGGATTATGGGATGTAAAACAAAGGACACAAAATGACTTACCCTTATGTGAAAGGAGCAGGTATTAGGAAATGTGATATAAAGTCATAAAGTGAATACAGGAGAAATAATGTCTTGGAGACAAGAGGACATAACTCAGGAAAAAATTTATCCCCTAAACCACATCTAATATCCATACAATTTTTAGGTGGCTCTAAATTACTTTGTGCAACTGGTCTAATAGCGCTTGAATCATGAGGCTTAGAATTGCTAGGGGAAAAAAGTGCTCATTTTGAATTTAAGGAGCAACAGATTATAAAGCAAGAAAAAACCCTCCTTTTCAAGGTCTTCATACTGCCTAACTTTATCTTCCTAACCTCAGAGAAATATCTGCATAGACTTTGTATGATAGCATTAATGGAGAGAGAGAGATGACAATCCTTCAACCCAAGTTATTTAGAGGAGGGAGGGAGACCTTCCTCTTTAGCACTTCAAGCAACCTGTGATGCCTCCCTGGTGAACAGACTGATACCAACTGAAGATCTGTAGCGTTGCCATGCTCAGATCTCATTACAGCACATCAGAGGCAGCATTTTGGAACTGAAGTACTCGAGCCACACATCTGCCCATAGAATGGCAGGTCTGGGAAGATTTTTTCCACTTACAGTCTGCACGCTTTGCACGAAGGCTAAGGATTTGTCAGGGTGCACTCAAATTCTTCCACAAATACCTAAAGAAAAAAATCTCTTCTAAGGAATGGAATTCCTGCTCTTGCTAACTGCCCTCGTAATTATGTGAGACAAAAAGCAGAATTTTTGTCAGTCTCTATTGCTTCTTTCTCCCTAAATATAAAAGAGAATGAGACCACAGAGGGACACATATGCAAATTTGCCCACCTCTTCAATGCTCAGCAGAGCTTTCTGTTGTTGTGTGTTTTTGTCCTGTTCTAAAACCTTGGCAAATAATGATCTAAATCTGATGAAATTAAATACCCTATTTACAAAATAGTTATTTGTCATGCATGTTGCTCACCTGTTCCATTACTCGCAAAAAACAGGCATCAAAGACTAAACAGAAAGATAAAGTAAGTTTTGTACTTTGACATGCCTGATTCTTCTGAGAAATCAGTATCATTGTCTTCTCCTGTGAATCTATTCCGCAAACAATATGTTCTTAAATATTAAAATGAACATGTAAGATAAATAAGTAATGGATACATAAAAGTTTTCCCAAGCTAGCCCGGAACCCTGTGTTTTGAAAGCTAATGCTGACACAGGATGCATGATGCTGTGAGGCATTCAGTAACTTCCCTTTATTCTTACATTCACACTACCTTCATCTGGAAACCTACTGAACTGGGCAAAGCCTACTGTGCTGACTCAAGTTAAATTCACAGTTGCCTCTTGATATATCACAATATGTCATTCAGTAATCCCACTGAGGAAAACCTAATTACCATGCAACATCTTGTGCTGTCTTGGGATTTCTCACTAGGTAAGTAAGAAATAAATTCCTGACAATGCTGCAGGAATACTGTTGTAGAGATGTAGGAACAGACCAGCCAGGTCACAATGCTGTGTTGAAATTACTGGTCACAAGAGATATATTCTTTTTTAGCTGCAGGCTGTATGCCTTTTATTTCCATCTGAGTGTGTGGAAACTTGCCCACTGTCCAAATGAATATTCATACAAAACATGTAATTCTCATGACATCTCTGTGAGTAGGAATCGTAAGAGAGGAAGAACCAGAGGAATTGCTGTGTGTCCAGACTCGTGGAAAAAACAAAAATCCAGGTAAGAAACAGAAATTGATCCTATGATTCTACCCAGGGCCTCACCCTTGAGACTGTTGCCTTTTCTTCTATAATGTAGTAATATATGACTGCTGCAGGCACTGATCTCCTACTGAACATAGAGTGAAATCTACAATTTCTGCACTGGCCTCCAAAATCCTTTCTGAGCCTGTCCCAAGCCACCTGAATCGCTGCACTTTCCTTTGGACTCGGGACCTCCCCTTGCAGCTTTGTTCTGTCGCTACGACGACTGTCACGATCACCAGGACGAAGGATTAACACCCACATACTTCCCAAATTTCACCACAAAATTCAAAGCCCCTATTACAGGCCTACTCTGATTTCTTTATTTAAAGACAAATTTACAAATAAAATCAAAGGTACTTGATCACTCACGCCTACAAAGAATGAAAGCAATTCTCACTTGTGACTTTTAAAGCTTGTATGTAATTCTGATAATATAGTTGTGGGTGTGAGTAGTAGAAAAGAAGATGCATAGGTAGCTGTTCACATTCATTTTGTTTCTGCTGGAGCTGGCTCAATGTAGACTAAGGAGACTGAGATCTCAGATTAGTCAGAAAGACCGATATCTTCTTATACCAACATTTGAACGTTAGGTTAGGATGGATGAATACAGCAGCAGGAAAACTGTAAAAAAGCCGCAAGGAAAACCAAGCTGTCTGCAAGCCAAGGCTCTGAAACGACAGAGGATATATTCCTGGGAGGGTAACTAGCTTCTTGTTTTTTCTCACTTGCTCATTTTAATTTGTTTGCATTTTGCTACTGAGATCTTCTAAGAAACTTTAGCATAGAAATTAAGTGTTTTGAAAAGTTTTTCTTAATGTCTGTGTGTGTTCGGGACAGTTCAGATCATCTTGACTTTACAAATGTTACAGGCGGCATCTTTGCAAGAAGATCTAATTACTACAGGAAAAAATAATCAGCTTCAATAACGTTAATGTGATTCAAAAATTCCTGATGCATGCTCACTGATTTCAATGGGAGCTAACCAAAGGACAATGAGGGCTGACCACTTCTGTGCTCCATGTGCTCCAGAAGAGCCCTTTGGAGCTGATATTCAGTGCAAGAACAGCTAATGAATGTGAGTAACTGCCTCCCTATCTAGATTTCAAATATATATCTATTTTTTTTCTACAGAATTTCTATAAAAGATGAGTCAAGATCAGATGGATATAGCTAAATATTAGCTAATTAAAGTATTTCAACCAAATGTACTGATTCCAAATTGGGTTTGGCTTACTGTTGTCTAAAGTTTGTCCTGGTTCCTGCTCCAGAGTTCCTGAAAGTGCTATGGTAACCATTTCAGTAACTGGAAGGCACGCAAAATACTGACTTTCCATTCGCTTGTGCTAGTAAGTGCAAAATTATGCATCCTAATGAGTTTATTGGATTCATAATGTTTCAAGCACAGCACTCTGCATTTTAATGTTGCTACAATATTCCCATGAATTCTCCATCACTGTATTCATTTGGCTGAGGAAAAAAAAGAACACACAACAACTATGGAATGCAGATCCACCTGCTTTAGCTCAAGTTCCATTCTAGCCCCACAAACATCCTTGGACATAGGGCAAACCCAAAACTTATAAAAAAGTTGAATTATAAAAAACCTGAAACTTATAAAAAATGTCGACTGCAATATAAGAGGTTCTATGTATTCCTATGGAAACGAATCTAAACCACAGTATTCCCGTTTTAAATACGGTGAAAGGAATTAGCCATCTGTCATGAGAGCAGTGTGACCTGATGGGCCCTGCAGAGCAGCAGTGAGATCAGTGGGGTCCCTGCTGAGCCGGCAAGTCTTCTCCTGCAGCGTTAGGTGCTGACGTGGTTCCCTGGAACAACAGGTTGTCAGCAGCAGGTCCTCTTGCACTTGTTCTCTATGATCTGGAGTGCTTGGATTTCTGAATACAAGCTGTGCAAAAGTCATTGAAACCACCAGGTCCTGCAATAAACCCATGTAATAAGCTTGCCTGAATAATACACGTCTGAATCATCTGCAGATGATTCAAGATTAATATTTAATCTTTTTTTTTTTTCTAAAAAGTATTTGTTTCCAGTACAATAGTACCTTAATAGCTATCCTGCTGTGGGAGGAGAGTAGGTATAAGTAGAAGTATTACCTCAAGAGAAGTGACTTGAAAACCAGTTTTTAATTTTTTTTTTTAAAAAGTCAATTTTCTCTTTCCTTTTGAGAAAGAAAAACAACTTTTAAATTGGACAACTTAATGAGCAGTGTTCCTGGGTGGTCCTTTGTTCTGTGTTACCCTCTGAGAGAAGGAGGCAGTTCAGGAGTTGACCTATTATTTTAATTGCTTTTGGTTTCTGCAGATGTGAAAAGCAAACACCTGACACTGAGGACACTGCTCTGCTGCTCTTTGCCAGTGCTGCACTCGCTCTTAATGACACCCAGAAGAATTAATATTAAAACTTTAAAAATGTAAGTTACGGTATGTGTTTAATGTCTATTCCTTGACTAACTGGTGTGCTTACAGGGGCTTTGAAGGTACTAAAATAAAATAAATTATAATCCATGGTGTTTCACAGCAGGTAGTATAACAATCCCGTACCCACGTCACACTGCAGAATATCCAGAGACCAGCAGTGACAGTGCAGTATCATGTTATTCATGAGAATAGCCTTGACTTATGGTGCTTTTGTCTCCTCTTGCCTATTCCTCTTCTGGGAGCTAGAGCAATACTACTTACTAAGCATCCCTGTTCCAGTAAAAGATTAAGGAGATCAAACCCAGAGAAGGCCAGTGGCTGGACATAGGCCACGTTTCCCTATTTTGTCTCTGGCAGTGGTATTTCCCTGGTGCCATTTAAAGGGCAGCAAAGTGTAAATTGCATTTAGGATTACAGGGTTCTGGGAAGGGAACAGCGATGGTATGTATTCAGTAGTGCCATGGTGAAATGTCCCCTGGGATGAGACACTCAAGAATGAGGCAGAATGTTTAGCTTTGTATTTGAAATTGGCTCACTGAATTGATCCAGTGCAAAGATTTCCACAAAGAGCAACTTTCTCTGATAGATCATGTCATATTGGTAAGATGAGACAGGATGATTTCTGTGAGTTGAATGGTTACTACTTTGTTATGTTTGTCTTTATATTTTTCTGAAGTATGCTAGCTCTTCTCATCCTCTGCTCCGCGCTTAGACTCTGAGCTTCTACTAGGAATAGTTAAAAGGAAAGAATGTGTTATCTGGAACATAAACTTTCCTTAAGATATCAGAAATTCAAACCACCAGTATGCTTCTGGAAAACAAACTCATTTCTCTTGACAGCGGGAACTGACAAGATCTATATGCAGGATTCTTTTCCAATTGACACCACAATGACACTGTATTTGCTCCCTATTAGTTTAGGAATCCACAGAGCATTTAACAAGCTGTGAAGTCTGTCGTCGCAGATTTGATTCCCATCATGTTACTGATGTTTTGCAGCTTACGTTATTTCTCCCTAGTTGGTCCTGGCACAGTGGATAAAATAAACCCATCATTTGCAAGTGGCTATTAATCCCATGCTTTGTTCCCTTCCTAGGAAGCCAGTGACAAAGCTGTCTGTGAAATGCAATGTATGTATGAAGCCTCTGAACCTCATCCATTTCTCTCCTTGACCAGTGCATCGGTATTCAGAGTGAACGGCTCACAAAACAACCGGTTAAAGAAAAAATAAATCATCATGGAAGAACACAAAGCAGGAGGGTATCATTCAAAGCTTGATTATTCTCTCATGTTGAAGAGTAACGACACAGAAAATGACAAAGAAACAAAGGTTTAAAAGTGATGTAAATTGTAGAGCTGGACTGCTCCTGCAAACTGCTGAGCAAACTGTTGAGCTGGAAAAGCCAGTATGTGCTTAATTTTACTAGTATGAGGAATTTTATCTGTGAGCATACTCATGGAGACCAATGGGACCAATAAAACCTTCGTCTACTTGGACAGGACCGGAGTCCTCAGTGCTTTGTGGGAATTAGTACTACCTAGAAGCTCCTGAGATACACAAGCATGAACGTATCTACCTGCAGCACATTGCTACTTGTTTTACTTCAGCTACGATTAAGAGTCTCTTCAGGTTAAACATATGCTGGGGAATTGATTGCACTCCTCTTTTAATATGATTAAGATCCTGGACAATATTTAGACATCATGTATCTCTTTCAACAGTATTAACTTTGCTATCTCTTCAGTTCTTTCTATAGGCAATTAAAAAAGATATGACTGAAATTCCTCCATCTCGGCCAAATGGATTGATGAATTTTAATGGAGAACATTTATTCCAACCTTTAATTAAGTTTGGCAATCTGAAATCATTAATCTTTGCCTTGAAACTATGCACTCTATCTTGAGCATTTAAAACCTTACAACTCAATCTTGCTATAGGGTGGATGTTGGAGTGATAACGCAGCCTTCCAAAAGCTGCCTTTGTGCCTTTTGAATTACCTTTCCTTTGTTCATGACATAACACAAACCATCAGGGATTTGCCCCAGCAGAGGATGAAGCGAACCTCATTGTGACACTGCTTTGGCCAGAAGCAACCTTTTAATCTTGAAAGGCCATTGTAGAGGTTGACAGGCAAGAAATCTAATCTAACCTCTCCAGCCTACGTAAATCTTAATACAGAGCTATAGCTTAAAGAAAGAACGGAACAAACTGCATTATCTAGTGTTATTCTGCTAGATTATTCAGTGACTGCTACTACAGATTTCCCTGTGAACATATTTGCAGTAGTTTAGCCTTTGGGGTGGAAATAATTTCATTTTAATATGCTTTTTGGAGCACTGCCAGGGCTACAGGCAGTATTGCAGTATGTGAGGGAAGAGGAATTCTACAAGCATGAAGTGCATTTCTTGAGATCCAGATATTTTTTTCTAGAGGGAAAAAAAAGAAAAAGGAGTCTCAAAGAGCACTAAAATATAAAATCTTTCTGGCAGACATCTTGGACTCTTTAATCATCCATGAGAAGTCCTTATAGAACTATAGATAGTTCTTTTTCCATGCATAGAAGATGAGACACCCCAGAGAACTTCCCAGCAGCTGCTGTTTGGAATGCAGTGGTCAACAAAATACATCAGCTGGGGATAATTCGAAATGATGGCGATCTCTGGGTTTTATTTAACAGCTTCAGCTGTTGTCCCAGGGTACTTGCATCCTGTGAACAGGAACAAGTCTTTCTGGTGCTAGCTTTGGAGCTTGTTACTGTTCCTCCCCTGAAGCTAGAATGTTTTCCCACCTCAGGGTGAACTGGTGGTGTGACTCTTCCCTCTTTTGGTCACACAGCTTCAGCTCCAAGCCTGTATTGAACTGGGGTTAGAACAGTCAGAATAGCCTACAGGAGTTAAGGAGTACTTTTCAGACAAAGATGACAAAGTAAAGCTGATTTAAAAAAAAATAATTAAAAAATCACTAAGTTTTGCAGATGCTTGAAATATGTCCCCTAAATCTCCTAATGAGGAAAAATGATTAGTTTGGATGATTCTGATATTCTCTCCTTTCCAGAATCAGAAGTAAAAAGGCAATGCAATTGGAGAAAAATGAAAACACAAGTTTTTAATTAAGCCCCTGCCCTGTCCTACACACACAAGAAAAGAAACATCTTTCAGGTTCCTGGAAGAACTTAATTTTACGGATTTATTTTTCTCTTTTTAGAGAGCGCTTAATTTTGGGGAATGGGTCTTTCGGGTGAATCACTGACTGTTCCATCATTAACTAATCATTTGGAACCCTGAATGTTTCAAAATGCTTGTGCCACTGTCCTGTGGGGTTTGTGCATGCTACCTGACCAAAAGCTGGAAGTTTCCTATGGTCACAGTATAGCCCTGATGTTCGATGGGGGTGAGCAGAAGAGGCAGTGCTGGGGAAATCCTTGGGTCTTCTCATCCATGTAATTGAAAGGTGCATCTCAGTGCAAGTATACACCTTATTTAGTGAAATCCTAGGCATCCCGAACTAGGTGCTAAAGCTTCCCCAAAACAGGGGGAGTGTGTCACCCCTCCCATTTCATACATACCACCACTCACCACTGCGATAGACTAAACTGCAGATTTTGGCAACCAGACCTGGCTCGAGAAGAGCTTTAGGGCACGATTAAGACAATGTTTGGTCCTTTTCTTTGCAGGTGGTCGCTTGCTCACTCCTATGGAAGAGATTTTTGACTGTTCATCACAGTAATACCATCATATTTCAGATACACAGTTGTTTTGAGGACTTTTTTTGTCTCAGGAGAAACAAAAAGGTAAGAAGCAGCTTAGAAAAAAAATTATGTTAAAAATTCAACTGACTCTAGTAATTTTCTGTCATTTGTGTTATTCTGCTGCATTCCTAGAATACATTTTAAACACATGGGAAATGTGACCGCTTTATTTCTTGTCTTCAGAAATGTGAACTCTGTACAGGTTGTATTATCTGGCTGGACTACGGATGTGTTGGGATGCCCTGTGGGGTCAGGTGTAAAATCTGGGCTAAAAGATGAAGTACACAGGTCAGAACTGAGCTTATCAGCCCTTGAGAAAAGCTGGAAAGTGAGTGCAAGCCACCTGCAGTGACTAGAAACAACTGAGGGAGTCAGGGGAGTTGTGAGAAACAGAGTTTAACGTCAGATAAAAGAATTAGATCTTTTCTATGAAAAGCATTCACAGCTACTTTATTTAAACCTTGAAATCAGCGAAGTATTACACCTGTCAGGATAATAAGAAAATTTGGAATACAGTTTGTATCAACTCTGAAGCTGGTCTCAGGTTAGTTTAACTTTTGACAAAATTAAGATATATCCACTTTCTGCATCATATGAAACAAGATTTAAGTTATTGCTTTATCTTTTTTTGCCTACTTGTTAATTTTGTTGAAGAACCGCTTATTCATGCAGTTGAATGAAAAATAACCCAACAAAATATTCAATAATGTTGACCCAGCAGTTCAACCTCAAGCAGCTTATTTCTACATTCATTCCATGTTTCACTCTTTAATATAATCACTCCTGTTTGGAATAGACAGTGATGAAATGATCTGACCTTTATGTATTATTACGTGATTAGTTTTTCTATATTTGCGGGAACAAAATAAAATCAGTTGCTGAAAATTCTTATTAATATTTATTTCAAGTGCTTTTGCATGTCATTCCTGCTCTTCAAGAGAGTTGTCATACAACAGAAAAGTACTTCTCCTCTCCTGACTACGGCTAAGCAAATTTTTATTAATAATTATTGGGCTTTAGGTCTTTTTTAAAAAATCAGTTTAATCTGCATGAAGATTTTAAGGCAATGTATTTAGACCAAGGATCTGCATTTATCATCATTGTGATTGGTTATTTCTGTTGCTCCACTGGCTGAGCTGAAGCAGTTTGATTTTTTAACTCTCCAGCAACCAGACTCCATCAAAAAAATGAGAGCTAGCTGCTCTGATGCAAAGAGTAACGGAGATGAGTTCATAATGCTGATTTGGTTCCATAGTGTAGTATTTGTTTTCAAGATTCACAACAGCCACCATGCTAAATTCTCAGATACTTAATCCAGATGGGGAAAAGGGACAAGATGATGTGTCCAGAAACTCTGGCTATGTCTGTAATCATACCTTTAGCCTCCCTCAGCCTGCAAAAAGTGCCTTAAGGTAGCCTGCATAATAACTGTACATCAAAGTCCCTCTACCCTCTAAATTAGGGACCAATGCAAGAGCACTGGCCTGCCAGGATTAATGGGCAAACTTTCAGTGCCTTGGTTCTGAGCCTTACCCAGCCTGAGTGTTTACACACACAGATTGAGCTTATCTTGACTAAATGCTTGTTTCCCTTCATGCTTGTCCTCTCTTGTCCTCCCACCATGTTCCAACGTGAAGAGCCTGACTCCATGGGAAACTGCCTCTGAAGCCATCTCTTTCCAGGCTGAACAAAGCCCCAGAGCAAGTGCTCCAGCTATGGTCAACTTGGTAGCTCCCCACTGAACTTGCTTCTCTTTAATACCCTGTATTAGCTGGAGGAGAAACCCAAAACTGGATGCAGTGCCTAGATGGGGGTCTAGCACATCCCAAGTAGAGATAATCCATTCCATCAACCTACTAGCTGTGCTCCTGTTCATGCAGCTTGGGATGCAGATGTCCTTCTTTCATGCTCTTAATACAACTAAACAGAAATCCAACCCTCTGTTTCAACCTGCAGAGAAGACCGCTTCTTCTTTTGGCTTAGCTCTGATATTCTGACTGTCTGGGAACCTATTCTATTGATTTCTGACATTTTTTTAAGGAAATTGAGCAGTTAGACTGGTGATAAACAGCAAACCTGTACAGGTCTCAAAATAAGTAAAATCCATCCACCATGTTATGTGGGGAGTGACTCTGTGAACATTCAAACAGAAAAAGCATGAAGTATTCCAGAAAGACACACTCAGAAGAACAAGTTTCTTTCTAGAGATCACGTGGCGCAGAGAGTTCATTTTTCTACAGCTGCAGAACTGCTCACTACCCAAGCTGAACAAAGATGCTCTAAACTAATACAGTCAAGCCTTCAGACAGAGAACTGCTATAAGCCTCTAAAGGAATACATCTGTAAACTTCTGGTACATCAGAAAACGCATTTCTCTTAGATTTAATTTTTAATGTAAGCTACTGTTTCAACAGTAAACCTGGGAGCAGCCCTAAAAAAAGAAAGAAAAAAAGAAAAAAATACTACATTGCTTCCAGGGAAAGCTAAGTAAGTGTAGTAGAAAAGGATGTCTGACAACATGGGCAGTAGAACTTCAAGTACTACGGGAGACATTTTGTTCTCCAAACTAATCATAACCTGAAGTCAGAATGAGGGATCAAGCATGACATCCAGGTCTACTCAGTGCCACAAACCCATACCTTCATCATTCAGCACAGCCATGGTGTCAAAAATGTAACAGAAGATACTGGCTATCTCTATGTCTAATTTCTTATGTGTAAAAAGGATTGAGATGGATTATGAAAGGGTGATATCATATGAAATGGATGAAAAAAAATATCAAAAAACCCCATGTAGCTGGCTTATTTGATTATCAGTTTTCACAAAGCGGCACAGTGAGCAGTTTAAGCTACATTAAGTTATTTCTGGGTCAAAAAGATGTTCCCCAAGAGGTTGAAATGTTGACAGCATAAAACAAAGACTACTTAAGGAGAAATCATGAGAACCAGGTTGTGACTTTAAAGCAGTAGGAAACAGGTGAGAACCTGGTTCCCTGCAAGATTTGTGTCTTATTTGTGAGACCAAATAAATGTAAAAGCCTTGAAGAAAAGTGATTTCAGATGCAGAGAAGCAAAATTATACTTCTTCTCACAAAGAATGATGAAATGTTCTTTCCGCGGTTTCTTTACCAACTTTTTGCTGGAACAGAAAACCTTTAATCTGCTATCATACAAATCAAATCTTCATCATCAGCATAAAAACACTATGGCAGGTCAGGAGTAGTGTTGCCAATATAAAATAACAGGCTTTTTTTCCTCTTCTTTTTGGTCTCTCTTTTAACTGCTTTATAAAAGTTTCTTTATCACATGCATTTGCTTTCAAAACTTTAGAAGATAAACTGCTATCTTCTAGGAAACACATCTTAGGGGGAATTATCATGTACAATGTGAAAATGTGATTTTTTTTTTTTTTTTAAACAACGTCCAGCTACTTCTTGACTGCCTCCTGGTAGGTACAGCAATATGCTATTTGTTTGTTTGTCCTGAAGCTTGAAGGTAGTTACCATAAATCATGCTATCCATGTTTATTCTTGATGCACAAGCAGCACCTTCTGCTAAAGGTATCAGAGCAGACCAGACAATTCACATCACAGATTTAGTCATAGCGCGGTTTTTAATGAACTCCTTATATTCATGTAAACGTCTGATACGCTTCTACAGGAACTCTGTCATGGATGAAAGTTAGCTGAAGTCATTAACTGAGACAAAGAAAAGGGTCACCTTGTACCTTCGGAAAGGAATGACTGCAGTTACTGTAGTAGGGATGTGAAAATCTGATGGAAATGCATTAAAAATTATATCATTGCATATCAAGGAGAAAGTAAGGTTAGAACCAGGCAATGATTATTAGGATGTTTATGTTCTACTTCTCCTTCTTGTTCGACGTATGACAAGTTCTTCATCTTATTACCTGCAAAAATCAATATATGACAACATATCTGATGCCAAATGGGAGAGTCACGAGAATGAGTACTTCAATTAATCCTTCAGTAAAAGTTGCTATGGCACTTCACTACAGTATTATTGAACTACCAAGCAGCTATAAAACAATGCAGCTTAAAGAGCTGAACAGATGAGGACCAAGTACTCAGGGGAAATAACCGAAAGCTTGACTTCAAGGCTTTGCAAGTCTCAATTAATTGAGTAAAGTATTTCACAATAGTTCAGTATATTTGAAGAAGCCACTACAACTAGGCAAGCTGCTTGAGCAGACAGTTATTACTCATAGTATTCACAAAATTCACAATAGTTCTGTTGTCTATACTTCAACTTTTTACTCAAGGATGGGATTTACTTGGACATACAGATCAGCCTGTTTACTTGGCAGGCAGCTCACAGCCATGACAAATTCTCAGCTAACACACCAAAGGGCTACACCTCCTTCAGAGCCTAGAGATGTTTTTTTTTTTTTTTTAAAAAAATCCTTACTCTTATTTAAGCAATGAGAATGGAATAGAAAATGTAACCCTGCCTGAGGGTACCAGGATTTGGAATAGCTGCCTCTGTCATTCTAGAAGTAAGGTTTCATGTGCCTGAGGAGAGCCAAGGGTTGAAACTAGTGACCCTACCAGTCACCATTACTGGTAGGGTGACACTGATTGAATAGAGCTCTGGTGGACTCCAACCAGACTCTCTTGCCACGAGAAGCTCGCACGATGAGGGAGTTGCTCTCTCTGCTCCTGTTACCAGTTTCCTTCAGCAACAAAACTGCCCTAGAGACAACAGCTATAAACTGGCATCTTCTGATAGACACTTCTGGCTCTGAAGCCATAGAATGGTAGCTCGTACTAAACAAAGAAAAAAATAATCTAGAAGCCAACAAGAAAGGAGACAAGGTGAATAATTCACAGCTTACCGCAACATTAAGCATTTCACGGCTGCAATTCTCAGAAGTACTAGAATGAAGCATTCTTTTACTAGGTAGAAAAATTTTTCTTCATCTGAGATATCAAGCTTCCCATTTCTGCAGTGATGGATGTTATTGATCACTGTCCAAAAGACTATGTAACGGTCTCTAGCAACACAATAAAGACCTTGCAAAGAACACTCTAGACAAGGGTATGTAGACATTGATTCAGAATAGAGACTTTTTTTTTTCCATATTTTGCCTTAAAGAATGGGCTATTGACTATACCTGGGAATGTCTGCTTCCTTTCAATGCAAGAGATGTGGCATTTTAGGAAATGAAAACATCATTGTGCTTCTTTGACCAGTCTTAGTTGAGCTGCCCCCCTAGCACATGGAGATTAGTCAAAGAATCCATCTAGCATGCAACTTTCCTTAATTAAAACCCAGAAAGTTCAAAATACAGTTTCCCAGGGGCTGTGCAAGGGCTGGAACGGAGGAGGAAGCTGCGTGCTGGATCCACTACAGTTAAGCAGAAAAGATGTCAGCTGGGGCAATGCAATTAATGCCTGGTGACGCTGCGCCTGGAAACCATCACATCCGCTCCTCTCCAAACTAACAGTATTTCAGGTGCTGAGTCTTTACAAGATAAATACTGGACCTTTCAGAGCACGTATTTTGATGATGCCCTTTGCTGTGCTTGGCTTTCCGAGAGTGTACTGCTTTGTAGAAGCAGCAATCCCATTACAAAGTGATAGAAAGAGTCTGGAAAGTCTGGAGTTGGCATGGACCTGTTCTTTGACTATTTTGATAAGGTCTTTGTTCTGTTTTCTCTGCCTTACCTGCACAGTCCTACCATGTTCTTCCCTGAAAGTGAAATATACCAACAGGAACTTGCTAAATGTTGCCTTTGTGTGGTGTTAGCATTCCCCAGAGCCTGGTATGCTACACATCACGTGACAAGTCTCCTTTCCTCCCCATTCTGCCAAGTGTACTCATAAACAAATGTAACAATTACACACAAACAGGAACTGTGTATATATAACAAACAACAGGAAAAAAAATATGAAAATGAAAGCAATCTCGCAATAGACTGTTTTAGATTACAACTATGAACTAATATACGAAGGAAAAAAATCCCCACTTTTGGGCAAATTACTTTGGACAGGCAAATACAATCTTTTTTTTTTTGAGTGAAATAAACTTCTCATCAGGATCGAAATGCAAGGTTTCTAGCTTCTTTTAACTAAATAGGTTTTCCCTTATGGGAAGGAAGCCTTAGATTTTCATATAAAACCAAACATAAGAAAAGAGAGTGAGAGCAAAATGCAGACAGCGCATACTAATCCAATGTGATTTTGTAAGATGCTCAGACTTGTAACTGATTTTTCATTTTCTTTTGGGAAAAGACTGTCAAGCAAGGTAAGCACTATACAGACAGACTTTCACTCTTCAAGCCTGCATGTCTATTAGCATTCCTTCCAGCAGCAGAACTGAAAGTAGTCACAGTATGTTTCACACCTGTAGCTAAGAGACTTTTCTGATTTTGATAGCTGGGTAGACAACGTCCTTATGATCTGCAAGGCTGGGTGTAGTGTTTTGCTTTTTTTCTTTTTAATTTGGGTTGTGGGGTTTTTTTATTTTTTTCCCTCCTTCTAGAAGAGAGAGAGCATTTTTCTAGATACTCCATCTTCTTTTTGCACATTTTACTCAACCGCCTGAGCTTGCGAAGTGGTGCGTCTAACTCTTTTAAATCATTTAACGTGAAAAAACACACACCTGACCGGCTCAAAGACAGCTCGGGAAGCTCCAACATCTCTGAGGACAGCTGCTGACGATGCAAAGGATCAAACCGGTGCCAGCAGAACCCAAGAACCTCACACCTGCAGCAGGTGTTTCGGCGGAGGTCGGGAGCACCCCGGGGGGGGGGGCAATCCAGCCCAGCCAACCTTATTTCAAACCGGGAAATAACTTTTCCCAGCAACTGCCGTGTGCTCGGCAGGCAGCCCCCCTCGGCGGCCGGGGAGGTGACACACACACAGCCGGTCCCCTGCGGGGCTTGTGCCGCCGGCGGGACCGAGCTCTCGGCGGCGGGGGGGTACGCGGAGCTCGGAGGGGCGGGCGACACAACCGGGGTCGCCGGGGGAGCCCTCCCGGGCCGGCCATCCCCTTGCGGGGGGGTGTCACTCACCATGTTGACTTCCGAGACCACGTCGATGCTGGCGATCTCTATCCTCATGCCCACATCCACCGGCGGACCTGCGGGGAGGGGGGTGCGGGAGGCAGCATTAGACAGCGGGAGGCGACCGGGGCGAAGTTGGGGGGGGGGGGGGGGGGCCGGGGGGGGGGGGGACCGTGACGCGGGGGAGACGGGGCACCTCACCTCCGAAGTCGGGCCGGAGGCGGATGTCGTAGCCCTGCAGCAGCCTGTCCACCGTCTCCTTCACGTAGGACATGTTGCTGGGCCCGTCGGCGCTGCGGGAAAGGAGCACAGGCGGGTTTGAAAGGCGGCGGGTGAAGGGAGGCGGCCCCGCGGCCCCTCCGCCGACCCGGCGGCTCTCACCTGCGCGCCGCGCACGCCACGGCCAGCACCAGCGGCAGCGACAGGGCCCGCGGGCCGTCCCGCCCGGCCGCCGCCACCGCCCGCCCCATGCCGGCCCCGGCCGCCGCCACCCGCCTGGCCGGGGAACGAGCGGCGGACTGCAAGTTGGTGCGGAGCGGAGCCACGACTCCCCTCACGGCGCCACGCATGCGCCGAGCCGGGTGCCGCGGCCCCCCGGGGGGAGCACCTCTGCCCACCGCGGCCCCTCTGAGGCGGCCCCGGCCCCACCGAGTCGGGGCGGATGGGCGCGGAGCCCGCCCGCCGCCGAGGGACTGAGGGAGGCGGTGCGGCAACAGGTGCCGGTGGCGGGGCTAAGCGGCCGGACGGGCGGAGCGGGACCCGGAGCCCCCCTGGGTGGCCGTGAGGGGCTGCCATGCCCGGGGGCACCTGCTGTGGTGCCAACTTCTCCTCAAGAGACAATTAATAGTGGTTGAGGGCACTTCTCTGTGAAAATTCACACTGACAGGCCCATATGTTTGCCATGACGTGAAAGGGAGTTGGCAAATCCACGAGAAATGGTGCAAATTTGGTGGAAATAGTACTTTGGCCAGCAGCGGAGGCTTGAGATTGCGCTTTGCCTCCATCCATCCATCCATCCATCCATCCATCCATCCATCGTGCTGCTCCTGGGGCAGGTTTGTCCACGGGCCTCCTCGCTGCGGCGTAACGCAGGAGGCCACAACGTACTATTGATTGGGTTATCGAACATTGGAAGAGGCTGCTGAGGGAAGTGGTGGAATCACCATCCTGGAGGGTCTTACAAGGCACATAGATGTGGTGCTGAGGGACGTGGTTTGGTGGTGGACTTGGCAGTGCTGGGTTGGTGTCCAGACACCATGATCCGAAAGGGTCCCTTCCAACCTAGATGATTCCATGATTCTATACTGTTAGTAGCTACTTTTCAACCAAAGTAATTGATCTTGTGTTTAGAAAGGGATTTTTTTAAAAATTTTTTTTTTTAAAAAGGACTCTATGAATTGATGCTGTAATGTGGCCTGACCTCTTGGGAGCAATATTACACACTGACTAATCGGGGCCCTGTGGACAATTTATGACTTGGCTGGTGCCACTCTGTTTCCCTGCACAGTGGCTCAAGCAGAGATTTATCCCTTTCAAATTCAGCCCCCTTATCCTGTAGCACTGTACAGTCCTGCGTGCTCTGACCTCGGGATACGTATGTCATATTTTTGAGGTTCCTACTGTGTCGTGCAGGCTTGTTTCTGAGAAAAGCCCAACTTTTGGTGATGCTCTTGTTGTTGAAATATGCCACAACATTTGAAAAATTCAGGAATATTGAAATACGGTTTGTGACACAAAGTGCAATGATAATTTTGAATGTTTTAACTATGTATATTCCTGTGCAAATCTGTCACTCTTGGAGCACAACACATTTCCTCAGAGATTACAAGAGCCTCTCACCCTCACAGCTACTTCTTGTAATCCTGACAATACAAGTTTATGAAAATTCTTGTTTTATTAGTAGTTTGTTACCATATAATAAATATTTTCACTTGGCTTTGAGAGCTTATTCACTGAACATATCTTTATCTTCCTCTTATCTTTCCTTATCCACCCTTTCTGAAAATGTGATAATCCCACCTCAACTCAATAGTACTTCTGCATTGCTGTTTGGAAAGAGTTCTTAAAATATACTAATTATGATTAATATATTTATTAGTTTAATAGTGTTCAATTTTAATTGGTGCTGCTTGGGTACAGCACTTTAAAAAAAAATGTTACTCATACAAGTCTAGAAAAAAGTATCTCTTTAAAAAAGTATCTCTTTGTACAGAGTTGTATCAAACATGGGCATAATAAAGTTACCTGTTTCCTCTGAAGGATTAGGATTTTTCATGGGACTATAGAGTCCCATTTTATCCCTTCAGAGGATAAACTCTAACACCTGTTAGAGTCCCATGGTGTGCAGGATTATATCCTCTAGATAATTTCAGCTTTTTCATAAGCCAAGTGAAAGTCAGATATGCCTGTATGAAAGTGAGATCATTGCTCTCTCTGGCTTGACAAAAAAAATGTTCCAAGGCATAAATGCAGGGGCTTACTCTGTATGAATTCTTCATTTTCTGTACGTTCAGGGCAGCTTTAGTCAGGACTATCTGTAGTCCAGTCCCCAGACTCACTGTGTGCTGATGGTTGAAACGCTTTAGGTCCTTTTCTGGAGCTTTTTGTCTGGTTGGAAAAGGCGTGAGCTAAGCCTGCCCTGCAGGTCTCCTGCCCACAGGGCTGAGACCCTGAGGGATGCCTCAGCCCAAGTGTACTTCCAGGGATTAGGATGTCCTTCTTGGTAAGGCAAGCTGGTTCCTCTGAGAGCTCTCCTGGCTGACCTGTCCTGGCTTCTGCAGACTCGCGTCAAGCTTCCTCCACTGAGCATGCCAAAAAGAAGACTGCCGTGCCATTGACTGTTTTCCAAAGGTGGCACGCTATGGAAATTCAACTCCATTTTGTTCAGCTTGATTACTGGGGACATCTGGGCCCTAAACTGGGATCTTGAAGCAACTGCAAATATCCCGCTGTGTGGAGACAGTACTGAAAAGATCCTTCAGTAGTTGGGGCTTGGGAACAAAGAAGTTTATATGGTACTTTTAATAACCACATGAAAGAGGAGCTGCACTGACACAGCAGAGGTGGTGAGAAGAATCGTTTTTGCCCTGTGGGGTGGATGATGAGAACATGACTGGGACCTGTCTTCTATTGCGTTCAAGACTGAGAAAGATAAATTATTAACAGCAGGACTTCCACTATCCTGCGTGTTACCAACTGAAATACTCCGTAGTTTTGTTTGAAGCCTAAGGACTATTGAAGTTATGCTTTCTTTGTAGAAAATCTATTTCTAGGAAAATACAGCATACTTTTCCAGGCCACCAGTGCGTAAGAAACTTGTAATTTTGATAAAAATACTCCTTGTGACATTATTCTTGTTTTTGGCAGCTGTTGAACAACGCCTTTTACAAAGAACAGGTGACATCCAAAATAAGTGACTGTGGCAAAGCAGCTGACTTTCAAAGCCCAGATACCATCACTAATGTTCACAGACATTTTCTAGAAACTTTCACAGGTAATGAGACATCTCGTGATCCGATTTACAAGTGTGGCTTACAAATTGCAGCTTCTTCTGCAGTCAATTAACCTGATTCGAAATACAGCAGTGTCTTTCCATCCACTCCAGTGGGGTTTGCTCACTCTCTCAGGCTGAGTGAAACCTGATGGGTCCCCAACATGTCTTTTAGGCATCTTGGAGTTTGCTGAGGGCCACAGAATTTAGGCACATAAGTAGGTGGGCTCCTTTGCACTTTTGAAAATTGGGCTGCTTAGTGCCTAATCTGGAGGCTTTCACTGGTAGTTTCCAATATTTTAAAGAAAAACAGACCTCTGTGGTGGCTTCAGTCTCTACTCTTACAGTCTTTTCTTATCATTATTTGCTCCTATTTGTTGTTCAGTAATCTCTTTTCTTTAAGCTGTTGGTAATGATAATGAAATTCCTTTCCCACTGGAACCCATTTCTACACTGGGTTTAGTATATATAGAGTCTACTGCTTTATGAAGTAGATGTGTATCTTGTAAATAAGATTTTTTAAAAAGTGTTTTCTAGGCCGTGTTAATGAAGACAGACTTTTTGGGTGGGAAATAGTTTCATCTTAAATAAGCACGTATAAACAATAGTAAGCTAAAACCATTGAAATACAGTAGTTCTAATAGAGTAGCCATGACTTTTTTTCTTTTTTTTTTTCCTTTGTATTCTGAGGCATGTCAAATGCTTCCTAGAGACAAGACAAATAATATAATTCAAAAGTATGATTCATAAAACTGTCCTGGGCTAATTGCATGTTCATTTTCATCTTCATTATGCATAAACTTTCAGGAGGCAACCTGTTTCTCTAAGACAAATACATGTTTTCAGTTCATTAAATATATTTTTTGCAGTGCTCATTTTCATTTGGAATCAGAAAGGGCACGGGACAACATGTTGTGCTGCTCAGACCTGCTTCTCCCCACAGGTGGGACCCCTTTACACTTCTGACCTTCCAACGGGGCAAACAACAAAGTGAGCTGACCTTGACTGTCATAGCCAGAAGTAGGAGGCTCTCTGCATACCATTACTTGGCATAAATTAGAAACAATTGGATTTTATCTCTCTGGGAGTGAAGTGTCTGGACAATATGCTGTTAATTTCAGAGAGTTAGAAGAGGCTTAGCTGCCTGAACAGAAAATCAGTTCTCTTTTACCTCAAACCAGGACAATCCTGTAATATCTACAGCCAGAATAATTTAGTCTTTAATCATGTCAGATAAACATCTGTGGCACTCATTTGAAATCCCTTTTTAGGTCTCTCAGCTTTGTGTCTATACCACTCATCTCCAACAGCCTTAACATTACAGGCTGCATGTCCAGCTTTGAGTCCAGCACTGCATGCCTAATGACAGAAAACGCCTGTGGAGGTACATTTTCTTTGTCCTGCTTCTTGCAATGTGTGGCAAGCAACCGCTGACCTTCTCTGTCCTTCATCCCATCTGATGCTAGCTCAATAGAAGTAGTAGAGGCTGAAGGTTAAGGTCTTTGTACCAGATGCTACAGAGAGTATCAAAAAAGACAATCCTGGCTTCAGAGAACAAACCATCCAGCATAAATTAGGAAGACATTCAACAAGTGTTGAGACAGGCATGAAGAAGGTGAAGGCAGCAATTAGTTTGTATACATTTGCATGGTTTAATGGTCTCAGTGGACATGTTGGCAACAAGTAGCCAGTAGTCTTTAGAGTCACTGAAAAAAAAGCAGGCAGTTCAGAGGCTGGTTTTAAGGAGATGTTTAAGAACAGAGACATATGAAGTGTGATATTCTTATGATTCTTGTTAAAAGGTGTTTCAGGTACATCCTTTTATACTGTTCCTAACAAGTGAGGCTTGTCAGTGCTGGTGAGATGTATGAAGTGGGACAGAAGGAGTTAATACCTCCTGTGTATTAACCTGGTGTATTATCCTGTGGATATTGAACGTGCATATACCTTCCCATTGCAAGCAGGTCCCTTGATTTTAACAGGCTGGTGCATACTGTGGCAAGATGAGTATATATTTGAAAGACTGAGACCTTTGCTTCTAGGTTTTTTAGTCCTGGTCCTGTCTTTGTTTTTATGGGATTTTTTTTGGTAAGCACTGTTACTAGAATGACCCAGAAATTATTTTTCTGATAAATGGAGTTCATTTTCTCCAGCTTTGCCTTTTCATTGTTTTCTGAAGCAGCTCACTGCAAAACCCTATTTAAACTGTCAGGTTAAATAAGTCCCTTAAAAAGAAGTAGTGAGTAGAGAAATAAAAGTAGTACTGCCTCTGTGGCACTCAAAGGTATTTTACCACACTGAGCCACTAGAATGCAATGTGCCTCTTTGTCCCATTTCAATGCTGTGATGCACTCACTACATAGGTTTATGAATCCGTGAGTCACGTAAATAAGAGCTTTGCTTGTTTGCTTCTAGCAATAAAGAGACAGAATGGCTGAATTCAGTCACACAAGCAACTTTTCTGGAGATATTTTAACGTAAGTGTATTGATCAAAGTGTTCCTTCATCAGGAAAAAGAAAAAATACTTAATCAAAATAAACTTCTCTTTGAGAAAAGATAGATTTCTGCATTATTTACTCTCAAGAAACTTAAAATTAAAAGATACTTTTTTCAAAGCCCTGAGCAAGCTGATCTATCTTTGAGACTAGTGAAGCTCAGAGCAGGAGCTGAAACTTAGCTCTGAAGTTGAGCGGGAGGTAGGCGAGATAACTAGGCGAGATCCCTTCTAACTTCAAGTATGTTGTGATCTTGTTGCTCTAAAGGGTTGTGACATTGCTGTCTGCCTCTACTTCTGGTTTGAAGTTCTTCCATGGAAACTGTAGTTCCCGTTCTTTTGTTATCTCCAGTAACCTCCTACTTGCTTGCTGCACTATATTGCTGAGGAGATTGAAGGTCCTAGCTAGTTTTTTCTCAAAGCTACTTTTAAATGTAAAGTTTTTGGTTTTTTTAATTCAGTCTGATTTGGGGTGAAAATTGGGGTTGAACTCTGGCCTTTTCCATTGGCCAGCACTTCCAGTTTTAAAATTAGGTCTACCTGAAAATGTTCTTCATGCATTGGAGGCCCAGCCAGTTGCATATTGGCACTGCAAATAGAAACTGTTCTCTCTCCTCTTGCCGTTGCACTTGCCTCACAAAAGGTTGGCATTTCATATTTCCACTCATTACCAAGGTTGTCTTCTGCCTCTAAGGACAAAGGCGACAAGAATGAAATTTTGCATTATATTTCAAGAATGTCTCTACAAAACATTTCACCTCTCACCTTTAAAAGTGAGTATTAGAAGGCCAGTAAAATATACCAGTAAAAGCTGCCAGACCGAAAACTTATAATCTAATTTAGGAAGAAATTCTTTACTGTGAGGGTGGTGAGACACTGAAACAGGTTGCCCAGAGAAGCTGTGGATCCCTCCCTGCCCCATCCCTGGAGGTGTTCAAGGCCAGGCTGGATGGGGTTTTGAGCAACTTGGTCTAGTGGGAGGTGTCCCTGCCCATGGCAGGGGGCTTTGGAACTAGATGATCTTTGAGGTCCCTTTCAACTCTAACCATTCTATGACACTATGATTCTATTATTTCTTTGATGATGGCAAATTCCTCTGAAATTCTGTTGAGTAAATTTTACAGCCATGAAAATGACAGGATTGGATATGTATCGCTGTGTGTAGTCATACCTACGCTGGGAGAAAACAAAGTGGGCATGATTTTAACAAATGCAATAGTCCTACACAACATCTGCTTGCACACTCCTTTCTTGTCTCAGGAGCGCATTTGATGAGTGATGCTTCTTGCTTGCTGAAATAAAGAGCACGTGTGAATCTCTTCAGCTGGGAGTCACTTTGCCAATGGGGAGGTGTAAGACAACAAGTAATTTTACTTATCTCTTTAACTGATGCAGGGTTGCAGGTCTAAAATCCATGATTTATATATGTCGTGTGGGCTGGCAGCAGTCACTGGAAGTGGTCCATAAACTGAGAAATAGATTACGCCCTGTCATTTGTGCTGTTTTTAGCTAGTTGAAAAAGAATCCTAAAATCCTAAAATAAAGTGCAAAGATAAGAATTGGAAGAACAAAGAAAAAAAAAAAAAAAGAAATTGAACAATAAGAGAGAGTACTGGCAAAGGCGTGAGATAGAAGTTCCTAGCCCAGACCACAAAACTGGGATGTTACTGCATGTGCAGCCCCTGTTGATATCTCTCCCCACTGCAGTGCTCTCCCAGGGATAACTGCTCAGAGAAGAGGCCCGCAGTGGTCATGGTTGACATGGTTGAGCAATACTCATGCATTTTGGAAAAGATGGAAGTTGTTTGTGCCTTCAAACCCACGTCAGAGGGCAAAGCTGCACCAACGCCTCTTTTAGGGCAATCAGCAGAACTTGAAAGCTCAGAAAGCAGTGAAGGGTGAGATAAGGGGTAGGGGCCCATCCCCTTGTTCCCCTGAGCAGTGTCAAGCACTTGTGTGATGTCAATAATGTTAGCCTCAGATATTTTCCAATACCATCTCTGGACAGAAGTGAAAGAAGTTGAACAAGGCTTAGTAGCTGCCCCCCTAAAGGGCAGAAGAGGCCAAAAGAGGAAATATTGAGAATATTCCTAATTTTATAATTTGGAAGCACTTCCCTCTCATCTCTTCCTACTGTAGGGGATGATTTTTGGATCCTTCCCATTAATTAACTTCTCATATTCTTAGCTTCTTTGTTGTGTCTTCCTTTGTCTTGCCAAATGTCTCCTTAAGTGACTTGTTCCTTGGTTCAGGGTTTCTCTCCCTTCACCTAGCACATTAAGGTTTAAATTTTGCTTCAGCTTCTGGACATTGTCAAGGTTTTTATTTCAGAAAATCTGCAATGTGTCTCTGTATAAGACCAGTCTGAGGGGCCACCACAGCAGTGGCGACCAAATAAATTCCTGTCCACCCCATTTGGTAAATGTGAAATATTGCCTGCCTGTCTGTCAGATGGAGAACTGAGGAATTACAACATTTGTATAATAGGGTTAAAAATGATAACAATGAGGCTATAAGAAAACAAAGTATTACAAATACAGAGAAAAATCCAACACCATAGTGAATCAGGAGCTCAGAGTAAAAAATGCTTTCTGGTTCTGATCCAGAATCCCCAGGGTGAGTGGCAGGTTTTTAGTTTACTTCAGTGAGTTTTGGAACAAGACCTAAATGACCCTGGTGTCTAAACCAGACATAAGTCAGGGTGGATTTGTACTTCATCTTTTTGGGCTGTGAGCTGAACCGTGCAGCAGGGAAAAGAGCATGTATTGCTCTGGAGTAATAAGACAGGGAAGACACAGGTAGTTTTCCATGAGATAAGAAAAAGCACTCATGAGTGCAGACCTCATCCATCCTGTTAAAACCATTCATCTTGTGAAGTCTGCCTCCTGGAATTGTGTATTTGTCTCTGTAAGATATTCAGCTTCTCTTTTGTCCCCTGTGTTTTCCACCCTCTCATTTTCCCCATCAGCAGTGGGGAAAATTATTAGGCATTGCTCATTTCTAAGTGGGCTAAGAGGTCAAGGAGGTGACTGTGGAGGCCTGCTGATGAAGAGAGTGTATTGCTCTAAGGAGTGTTTATTTCTCAGATAGTGTTAATTTCATGCACTCAAACCCTGTCCGCACCAGAGGTCTGCCCAGCTGAGTTGGTTTGTCCAGCACAAAAATATTTAGAAAGACGATTATGTATTAAATATCCAAAATGAGACACAAAGCTGACAAAATGTCTAAACTAACAGGGTCAGCAGTTAAATACTGACCTATTTGATAGTAATACCTTGTATTTTTATACTTTACATTTTTAAGCCACTGTGATTGTTTGAACTAATTAATACTTCAGATATTCCTGCAACATGTGTAAGTCTCCTCTACCACTTACAGAACAGGAAATTCAGATGTGAAGGTCTGGGGATCAGAATTTTAAATGCAGATTTGCGTATTTGGCATCCACGAGATCTGGGTCAGTCTTACTTATAAAAGCCCTCATACACGTTTATGCACTTAATATTAGCTACTCCTGTTGGGAAGACTTGGCCTAAATGACTAATACAAGGTCACAGAAACCAGTGGCAGAGCTGGGAAAGGAACTGAAGATTCCATCTTCTTTAAACGTAAAAACCAACTGAGCCATAAAACTATTTCTAAGTGTATTATGCTTTGTGAATTTTATAGTTGCAATAACGATTTGATTTTATTTCATTTCATACTATTATTGAAAATTCAGTCTAGATGGTAAGACCAGAGATGCTGCAGCTGCATTGGAGCAACCCCATGGTGTATCCAGACTAGCCCCCTGTGTGACTCTGGCCAAGAGGTTATATTTCTACAGTTGCAGAACACTTAGACTTGACTTGGTTACTTGGTGTACTTTCTTCCTACACTTTCCCAATTATCTGTTGATCCACATGCTTAAGTAAAGGCAAAAGGGTATTGTACTTCGTTAACAATTATTGTGCTGCTTTTGCTTGTTAGAAGAGCAGACTACTCTTCCTTCTTTAAAAATACTCCTAAGATTGAAAAGGGTGAGTGCCTCCTCAGAGCCACCTGATCTAACTTTGAGGCAAATTGTACTTTGAGCAGGAGATTGGACCAGTGACTTTCAAAAATTCTTTTCCAGCTGAATTACACTGCAGAGTTTCCCTCTGATGAAACCACTGTGAGGAAAGGAGACAATACTGTACAGTGGAGAGCATGGACTGTGCCAGAGGATCATCGTTAGATCCCCATATAGCTGTAGAGTGGGGTTATCTTCCCCTTGCTTACCACAGAGAACACAGGGCCCCTGCTAGGACACCACTTGTAAGATATCTCTCCGGATAAATAGTGAAGGAGATCTGGGAACCAGTTATTAAAAGCAGTTAAGAAGACACCTTATCTTGCAAAATGGTCTCAGTGGGAAGGAACAGTGCACTACGCTTCCCAAACAGTTCTCAGCTCCTTGCGAATCATACCTTAAATTACTTGATGAAATGCTAAAGTGCCACCAGGTGCTTCTTAATTTCCTCTGTTCCACCTGCTCATTTTGTCAGCGTTTTCTGGACCTGGTGCCCCTGTGTCGATGGCTGTAAGACAACACCAGCCCCTTTGTGCTGCCCACTGCTGCTGCAGCGCCTTTCCTTTTCTGGTGATCATGTGAAAATTCCCCGCAGTAAATTTTTGAGATGTGTAATGTCAGTCCGTGCAACAACCACCAGATGGTAATGAAGAGCAGACTGGTTGTGGCTCTTCTGTAGATTAAGTGTATTACCTCAATGGCAAGTTTTGCCTTTGCAAGCAGAGCTTACACGTACAGGACTAAATGCCAATTTGCTCAGCTGTTTAGAGATCCCCGGGCCACTGCAAAAGTCTGTCAGCTCTATTTGCATTAAAAAATCTTTCTGTTTGTTTTTTATACTAAAACATTTTAAAGGGAATATTTTCTAAGTAACGCAGTAATACTGATATTATTGTTTAATACAGAGATGCTGTGAGGAAGGTTTTGGCTATAGTTGGTGTACAACTATACAAGCTATCCCTTGTAAGCAGGTAGATGCAGAACACCTTTAGGGGACTGTATGCCTTACTCCTTCTGGAGTCATAATATTTCTTAAAATGTCATGACCATAAAGAATGTATCTCTTCCAGGGTAGAAAATCTTCCTATTAATGTGTGTGCTTGACACCAGCAAGGACAGCAATGGTGGGAAGTGAACCAAAACAGAGCAAAGTGTCTCTTCTTTATTGAACATCATTGTCAGTGGGGAGGTGGTGCTGAGCATGGCTCACCCACCCCCCAGCACGGCAATGTGAGGGATGAGCAGCACAAACAGCAGCTCACCAGTGCTGCTAGTGCTAGGCTTGAGGATCAGAAGTCATCCCCACAGGGGTCATGAGATTCAGAAGTCTCAGTTTTACTCATCTGCCTGAAAGATTTGGGGTTCTTTATGCAGTACCTCTGTCAAATTTTCAGGTTTTTGCCCCCCATTGTACAACTTTGCAACTCTCCTGCTCTCTCTTAAAGAAACATAAAGCTCCTCCTGACTTTGAGAGACATAGGCAAACCAAGCACCGTGAAGGCAAGGGCAACATCACTAGAGCTGATGCCAATGGCTTCAGTGTGAGCCAGGAGCCAGACCTATGGCTCCCGTGGCATCCTTTAACTCATTCCCCAGGCATCTGCCCATAGCTTGTATGCTTCTGGGATTAATAGACGTGTAATGACTGGGAACGTGAAGCCTTCCAGAAAGGCAGTTTGTTGGTGCCTCTCTTGGTCCCTCTGGGAGTAGGTGCCAGCAGCGGGATGCAGCTGTCTTAAAACTAGGCAGTGTAGTCTGGAGATTCTGCCTGGAAGCAGGAATCCAAAGAGGACTGCAAGTGGGAATGCCCAGCCTTCCTCCCCTTTTCTTCTGAGCTTCTGCAGCCCCCACGAGCTGCCCCTTCCTTAGCCCCCTGCCCCTCTCTGCCCTGTCTGACGCCTCTGAAAGCTGCAGAAGGCTTGCTGTTGTTGTTTGGGGCAACCAAAAATTTTGGCACATTTTGCATTCAACTTGGAAGCCCTGTCAGAGAAAGGCAGTGGCTTCCCAGATTTCTTCCCACAACCCTGGCTGCCATGTCCTGCGCCTTGATGAAACAGACAGCCTTGTACTTTCTTTAAAAAAATCTCTATTCTCCTCACATGAAGAAATCCTATTTTCTGGGGATGCCCATTTCAGATACAGAAATCAGGAGATCTGCTTTATTCCCCTGTCTGCCACTGAGGAGGTGATGGCCCTTGCACCTCTAGGCTCTGCTGCAGACATGACATGGGTCAGTGACATGCCTGATTAGATGCCTGTGTGTGCTGGGGAAGCAGTAGGGATAGTCAAGAAATGAGAGATGGAGGCGTAGGAATTCTTTCACACTTTCTTGCTGAGAACACTTTTTGCCCCAAATTGGCAGTTCCTGCAGCGAGTGCTTCCACAAACACGTTTCCATTGCAGTGTGTAGAGTAGAGGTCCCCTTAAATATGAAGCTGACAGTTTACCTCCTTAAACATCCATGTGTCAATCACTGGAAGGATCCACATAAATCCTATTGCAATCAGTAAAAGCAATATGTGTGTGTGTGTATATTTGCTACTCAAAGGATTTTCTTACCTTATTCCAAGCAATCAAGGACATGTGTGTTAAAATAACCATGGTACTGTAGAACAGTCTGGTAAATACCATATGTCAGGGGAAAAAATACCCAGCTAAATGCATGTCAGCATCAGTTCCTGCAGTTTCGTAGGAGTTCTGGCCGCGGAAGTGAAGCAAAGCTGGGCCAGCTAAAGGTTTAGTTTTACACCAAGCTGATGCTATGCTTTGAAAGGACAGCTGAGGTGGTGACCTGGGGCACAGCAGACTGGAATTAAGCTCCTGTTCTGCTGAAAATTCCATAAGTGGTGTTATAGTTTTGGGTTATGACTTAGGCTTTTTTTGCATCTCATTTCCCACAAAAACAGAAATAGCGGGACTTTATTCTGTCCAATCCTTAGTTAGGCTTATCTACCTAGCCTGTAAGTTCTTGAGAGAAGGAACTGCAGCTAGTAGCACATTTGCTACCAATGAATGCAATGGAATTCTTTTAAAACCAGAGGTAACAACTTTGTGATCAAATACTGAAATAAAAAGCTGTAAAGAAAGCTACCAGAACTACAGTAGTGAGGGAAAGCTGGACTGGAAGAAGAGCAGGAATGAGATTAAACATCTATTTTACTGCTTCTAGAGCAGAACTTCAGTTGCAGTCAATAGACCCAAACTCCAATCTGCTTAAACATAACCTAGACATTGCTAGATGTGTAATTGAGGTGCACAGTAACCTGATGGAAAACTCTTCGATGAACAGGTAGTTCAGGCTTCTCCTGAGCTTCAAATCAGATAAAGCCAAGGACAATTGTATTTTTTGTAGGTCCCCATGATCTCTTTAATGTGTGTGGATGCAGGAGAGGAGAGGAGTGAAAGACCCCTTGCACTCTCTAGTTAGCTGTACAGAAAAAAAGTATCCATATCTTTTCTTAGTCATCTACTGAAAATGGGATTGGGATATATATTTTACAAAGAATGGATATTCAACCCCTGACCTTTAAAAAGCATATATGTGAAGACAAGCCATTTGCTCAAGACTATAAGAAACTGTATTGATATAGGCAGAAACTGTAAAAAGTCCAAGAAATCAATGACTTAGCTATTCAGATAAAGAAACATTAGGTGCTTGGCAATGACCCCAGTTTTATCGCTTGTAAGTGTTAGAGGCTTTTAACTATGCAATATATAGTTGGACATTAAAGATTTTCCCAGTCTTTTCTGCATAAGCTTGGCTGTCTTCATGGATTTAATACGATTAAATCAGGTCAAAATCAGCTGAATAATGAAATCTGCTGGGGAAGAGGATGTAACCTATAATTTACCTATATAACCTGTAATGTTGCTGTAATCCATAGTTTCCAAAAAAATCCTGGAAAGGCTAGATAATGTCTTCCACAAGAAAAATACAGACTTTCTTTCCACTTTATCTGATGGTAAAGTAGAAATGGGAAGAGTGATGAAGAACTTTTCTGCTTCTCTGTGTGTTGCGATAAATAAAAAATGATCAAGCTATACTTGAAGATCCATAGCTTTGGATGAAACTGCTTTTGAGGCATGGCCAGAATGTCTGCTTCATCAAAAATCATTATAAGGATGCATCAGCGTAGGGGCAGTAAAAAAAAAAAAAAAAAAAGTCTATTTAAAATACTCAAGTGCTTTCTGAGCATATGGAGCTGGGCAAAAATAGACCCTTTCTTACAATAGTCCACGACGGGTGAGATTTCTTCAGAGAAATCTTGGAAGAATTGGTGGTAAAAGCTGGAGAAGCTGAGAAAATGCCAAATTCAGCATTTTTAGGGACCACCAATCCAGCCTCTGACCACTAAATGCTTCTTGGAATCCTCAGGTTCTTTCAGAGAGATGATATAATCCAGAAATTTTTTAAAGTGATCACAGACCATTTGAAGCAGTATTTTTAAAATCAGCATACATCTGCTAGTGACAAAGAAGCATCCTGGGAGTTTCTGTATGTGCCTATCTGTGCTACAAGTACATTACAAAAGAATCTAGAATATATCTCAAGATGTAATTTCAAAAATGTTTAAATTAGCCAGGGCAATAGATTTATCAAAAGATATAAGCAAGTACTCAGAAGTGATTTATCTGGCTTACAGGGTTGTTTACTGTTATTTTGAACTGCTTTATGTTCCCTTCAAGCCTAGTTTTGTAGAAGTTTCAGCAATGTACAAATGATACGGTTGTTCAGATATCAAGGACAGCAATCTCTGCTTTGAGCATTAATCTTACTTAATTCTTGTTAGTCAGTGCTGGGTCTAAGGGAGCTATTAACCACTGATAAATTTGCAAAGTGTTTGAACTCATTTTTTAGGTTTCGAGAAGGTGATTTCTCATTTAGTTTTAGCACTTGGAGGGAGTAAATGCACCCAAATGGATCCTACACCAACACAACTTTTGGCAGGGAGGGTGGGACAGCAGGGCACTACGTCTACCTTTTCTTAGAAAAAACAACACAAGCACCTTCTTAGAAGCCATGAGTACTTCTTGCCTGGTAACCTGGCATGGTGTGTCCACAAATCGTTCAGCCTGACATTACTGAAGTACCTTTCCTGAAGAGACAAAAAATATCAGTGTCATTGTCTAAAGAACCTGGGAATCATGCAGAGATGAGCTCAGTTCCTAAAAATGCTGAAAGGGGAACAACTGAGTGAGTTTCTTTGATTTCTACCTGCAGCAGAACCCCTGGGTCAACGGGATCCATGTTCCCTATGACTCCAGGAATGGGTCTGAGAGGGGGCTGAGCGGTAACATTTCTCAGGACACTGATGTGGGGAGATCATTACTGATGAATGCCACGTGGCTTCTCGGTGTCAGTTCATGCAGGTGCCTGCACACAGGCCGAAAGCAATAAAACAATCTAAACCCAAGGGTGCCCCCGGCTCTGCCAGGGCATTGCTGGCTTTCTTCCATGGCAGCTGCTAGCAGTGGGAGTGCTGTGGAGCTCCGCTTTGCTCCGTGCCTGTGACAAGCCAGCAGGATTCTTCCCAGTTCTCAGTCACTATCTATTGCCCTTGTGTTCCTCTCATGTATTTGGCTTCTGCCAGCAAAATTTTTCTGAAGTATCCCTAGATTAGATAATCTCACTTAGAAATATCTTCAAGGTTCGGCAACCAGGGGGGACAGGAAAACTAGAGGTTATCTTTACTGGAGGCCAGTCCTTTTGGCATAGTCCATGCTACATCAGAAGACTGGTCCAGAAAAGCAGATTACATCACTTTACAGAAGATGAAAAGTGGCTGATTAACTCAAGCAAAGTTATCTGATGTGGGGATAAACAGCTGAAGAGCTGCTGATCCATCCTTCTGTTGTTCCTGATCATATTGCTAGTGGGGCCAGGGCAGTGGGCTCTTGCTGGCATGATGGTTTTCACCTGTGTGTGGAGTTAAACAGCCTGCTCCCAGCTTCTCCTCCCGGGAGCTGGCGTGACCTTGGTGTGACAGTCTGCCCTCTGCGTTGTCCAGGCTCGTCCATTCTGCACGGAGCACGTCTGCTGCCCGTAGGCAGGCTGCCTGCTCTGGAAGGTTTTGGCAGAGTATTCATCCTTCCAATGAGGTAGTCGGTAGATGAGGATCCTGTCAAATCCTCAGGAAGCAGACTAGTAATCTGCAGAGGCCTAAATAGGGCTTTTAAAATTGGAAGCAGAACTGACTGCCTAGACAGAGTTTTTTTGAAAGATAAACAGCATCAGCAAGCTAAATGGATTTCAAGCACAGCTTTAATTGTTTTTCAAAGGAATCAGCAAAGGGCACCCTGGCTGGAACAAGCTCTGAAGTACAATCAGGAAGATTTCAAGTGTACAGTAGTTTTGAAGATAATCAGGCATTTCAGTGCCGGGAGATATCGTAGCAAGTAATGAATAAAGCCTTTTTATGTGAGCATTGACACTACTGTAGTCTGGGAGTCAATTACAATACCTGCTCTGTGTGCTCCTGCAGGATGCACTTTACCATCCTCATTAAAATTGACACACACACTCATTTCCAAAGGCAAACAATTGTCCCGGCAGCACACTCAATCAGAAGAACAAGTTGTTTATTGCCAATACCTATTGTAGGGGGGACACCCCCTCCTTTTCTCTTCCTTTCCCCCTCTCTTCCCCTCTCCACCCAACCATCCCAACAGCCTGTGACAGACGGGCAACACTCCGGGAGTGGATTTGACTGGAGTTGCTGCAGAATCCCTCGGACCTTGTAAAATGGAAATTATTTGGGTCACCAAAATCTTGTTTCCTAATTATAGGAATGAAAAATGGGAAGGAAAAAAAAAAAAAAAGATATAATGTGAAACCATTCTTTTATCCTGGCATTTTTTTTTGCTTTAAGAAACCAGGCATAACCCACTCGCTCCCATCCTTTTTTGGGATGCGCTCCGTTTTTAACCTTGAAGTCGGAGCTCTCTTTCCTCTCCTCTCCCCCCAGCTCCTCTGCCACCGGAGCGGGGGGGGGGGGGGGGGCCCGACCCCCCTCGCCCCCGGGGGGGGGGGGGGGGGGGGGACACGACACCCTGCTGCTCCCAAACCCTGGCGAATTAATCGCTGTCGCCCCCCCCCAGCCCACCCGGTGGTTTTGTTCCCCCTCCCCGCTTTGGGGAGCCCAGGCGATCGGGACGAAGGGAGACTTCTCCGTGTTCATCACCGCGACATCCCCCCTGCCCCCTCCCCAGCCACCCTTCCCGCACCGGCACCGGGGCGGAGCGCGGGGCCGCGGGCGGGGCGGAGCGGGGCGGAGGGGGGGGGGAGCGGCGGGGACCGGCGCCTGTTGCCCCGAGAGAGTTAACGGTGCGGGGAAACT